>JANHZU010005769.1:4876-24078 GCA_032468055.1 Acrochordus granulatus | reverse complement strand
TCTGTAAACATTCCAGAGTGTGAGTCATTTCAAAAGAAGGGAAGCCAGCTTGTGTGCAGGAAATAGCCAAGGCAGATTTAAAAAAAGAAAAGGTGGGGAGAAGGGGAAAAAACTTTGGCTTGTGTGCATTTTCACAGTGGGCAGTTTTGCAGGAAAAGGTCAAAGATTGCATCATCTATTGGGGTTTGATTCTATGAGCTCTGAGAGCCGACCGGATCTTTTCCTGCAAAAATGGCGCCGCCACCTTTCACCTTCAGGCGCTCTTCCTTGGGGGGCGAGGAATGACACGTTCCTTGCGCTCCGATGGGAAAGCCCTGTGATGCAGCCAAGAAGATGCCGTGAATGAGAATGGCAGGGAAGGCTCTGCAGAAGTTTCGGGAGGACCCTTCTGGGGTGCAGGTGGGATGGAGGAGGAGGCATCCATGGCCGACCCCCATCCCCGTGACCTCGGTGGAGACGGTGAGCTTCCAGCCAGTGAACCTCCCTGAAATGGGGTCTTGGGAGCTGCCGCACCTTCAGCTCAGACGACGAACGCCGCCAGGAAGGGAGGCCTGCAAGTGAGCGACCAGCCAGGAGAAGCCAGGTCGCCTCCGGAGCGAGGAGGCACCTGCAGATCTGGTTGGGCCACGCTCCCTTTTTCTCTCCGCTCCCTCCTCCACAGCTCTGGAGCCGAGTGGGCAGCCATTCGGGATTTCAGGAGACGGGGAAGAAACAAGGCAAGGCTGCCCGCTGCCCCCTCCCCTGCCAATTTTGGTTCTCGAAAGGCTGACTAGAGAGAAGACCACCGCCGCCTTCTCCTCCTCGCCGACGACCGCGAGGTCTGGTTGAGTGGCCAGACCTGCCCGCCCGCCTGAGGCCCTGCAGGCGTTCGCCCTCTCCTTCTCCACAGCCTTCTGTGGAATCTCCACAGGCGGACGGGGGAGGGCCGGCACCGGCGACAAGGCCGCGCCATTCAGCGCAGCCTGTTCCTGCCACTGTCCGTGGGCGGCCTCGCGGCGCAGCCTGCACCTCGCGTCCTGTCTAGTGTGGCTCTGGGGCTGGCGCCTGCCCCCCATCTTTAATAAAATGGGGGGCTCTGGGGCTTTAATAAAATAGTGTGGCTCTGGGGCTGGCGCCTGCCCCCCATCTTTAACACTTTAATAAAAGTGTGTGTGTGGGTGCGTTGTGTTCTTTAGTTGTTCTCCACAACTAAAGCATCATTTGGGTTGAAGGAAGCGATTCCTCCCTCCCTCCTTCCTCCACCTCTTTCCTTCTCCTTCCTTCCCTCCCTCCTCCTTCCTTCCTTCCCTCACCTTTCTTTCTCCTTCCTTCCTTTCTTCCCTCCCTCCCCCTCTTCCTTTCTCCTCCCTCCCTCTCTCCTCCACCTTTCTTTCTCCTTCCTTCTCTCCATCCCTCACCTTTTTCTCCTTCCTCCCTCCCTCCTCCACCTCTTTCTTTCCCTTCCTCCCTTTCCCTCCTTCCTTCCCTCCCTCTCCCTTTCTCCTCCCTCCCTCCTCCCTCCACCTCTTTCTTTCTCCTTCTTCCCTCCCCTCCCCCTTTTCCTCCCCCCTTTCTTTCTCCTTCCTTTCCTCCCTCCCTCACTTTCTCCTCCCTCCCTCCCTTTTTTCTTTCTCCAGATGATGAATGGATCTCTCTCTCCCTCTCCCCCCAAACCCACCCACACCTCCTCCTCTCCTCCAACGTCTCTTCCCGCTCACCCCCCGCAGCCCAGGGGTCTTGTTCCATTTTCCATTTTTTTGTTTTTCTGGCATGTGATGGGAAAGGCAATTTCTCCAGCTGTGTTTTACTTCCACTTCCCGTAAACCTGGCAGGCCACTAAGCGGCTGAGTCACTAATAATAAATGACAAGGGATACTTACATTGGGAATTGCCCAGGCAGCCCATTTCCACCCAGTCTGTTGCATCCCAAATTTACTTTCTTCTGGCCGGCAGGCTACAGAAATGGGCCATTTCCTTGGTACTTCTTTTTCCGTGCTTCCAAGAACAGATTAATCCTGTCTCTTCGCATAAAAGGGACACTGATTCCAACGGGCTTCGGATCACAGCAATCAGAGTTGATAGGATGTTGTAGCATTCAAAAAAACAAAACAGATGAAATTTGGGGGCCTCCAGATGGGACAGATTACAGCTCCTATCACTCACACTAGTGGTGGAGAAGAATGGGACTTGCAGTCCAATCCATATCCAGAAGGTTGGAAAAGGCTGAAAGAGGAGTTTTAAGAGCCTTTTTATGCAGTGTCATTGATACACACTCCACTTCCCATGGGCTCCGCAAAGTACAAAGGTGAAAGAGGACAGTTATATGGGAAGAAACAAGAGGATTTAACCCTCCCTAGCCAAGGATTAAAAAATTAAGTCAAAGGCTACAAAGAAAAGGAGACAGCGGTGAAGGATTTTAATGGGAAATCTGATCCCTGACCCAAAACTCGAATATTTTAATTCCAGTTTTTAAGGACCTGGATAAACTACGTACAGATGTTTTTCTTCCTATCCTGCCTATTGGACCAATGCAAAGGATATAGCATTAGTTTACACACCATTCATACTGGGCTGGTCCTTTCATGAGATACTTTCTGGAAAGGTGGCCTGATTTCCACTGAAACGACAGAAGGAAACAGCTTTCCAAAATTAACAGGGATACATGAATACATCTAACAAATAGAAAAAAAAGGAGACCGTTGATGTACGGTGCCACTCAGCAACTGACACCCCAGAGATTGGGCACTGTCATCAAATGTTTAGAGAAAGTTGGTTTAGGGAAAGTTAGAAAACAAAGATACTCACCTTAGAAAACACAGAGGCCCAAAAAGAATCAAAGAATTGAAGGAAGGTATTATGGAGAGAGATATGGAGAAAATTCTTAGGGTGGGAGACAGCGAGAGATTTCTTCTGTGGATGTCTGTAGAAATTCCAATTAAATGGACCAATATCCACAGTTAAGGCCAAAGATGAGTCTTCTTGGAAGGAGATATTGTACTTCAAGACCTTTCCAGCTAAACATACATGGCCTACTCCCTTTTTGACCCAATTTCTCAACACTGACTCAACTATGGAAACCAGCAAAGTGACCTGGAAGGAAAGATTCACTTGAAAAATCAGCATTTCAGAATGCCACACTTACAGATGACACTTGAGCGGAAGGGAAGCATTTCACAAGTTCCTGGATCTAAATTCTCAGAAAACCAGACTTCCAGCTATTTCCACCATTTATTGTTCTGTAGAAACGTCACCTATTACTTCATGATGCATTGGAGGAAACCTGGACTGTGCACTGACATGTACACTGAAATTATTTAGAAAGACTGTGAGCATCCAGAATGTAGGATATCAGCATCCAGAGAGCATCTTTGCAAGCCAAAGGCTTGCAGTTGTCTGAGCAGCACCTGATCAATATCTGAAAAGCTTGAGGCTGAGATGGTCATGGTTTGCTTCTCATTCCTGTTGGGGCTAAACACAAGAAATCCTTCACAGTCAAGAGATGTGGCAAGGGAGAGGACAGAAAATTATTTATTCCATATCCCAAGATTCAAGAGAGCCTTAGGCTGTTCTTACATTTATTTGTAAGCTGATAATGCTCAAGAAGGTTGAAACTAAATACAGGAACCCACAAGTCAATGATGGTGTATGTTTGAGGGAAGTATCATGTCAGATTATGCAACAACACCCAAGATGGAAAAACACTAATTTCCTGAGAAATCACTATCTACCAGCAAGGAAGAATTTATAATTCTCAAACTTTTAAAAATAGCAACAGCAAAATGATTTGCCTTCACTCTAAACTTGAAATTCAGACAGAATTTCTGGGGAAGACTGCAACTCAGAGTAAAAGATTGGTGTGTATGTGCATGCAAGTGCATAAATTCAAGTCTGGTACTCAGCAAGTTCAAAATTCTTGGACATGGCTAAACCCAAAGTGTGGTTTATCCATCCATGCATATTCTTATGCTCTCTGGTCGTCTCCTCTGAAATATCTGCTTGACTATCAGCAAGAAATTGCCTGGGTCTATTAAAGAAAAACAAACACTACAATAAATCACTGTTAATAGCACCTGGAAATACCCTGCATATGATACTTTATGTTTAATGCAAAGAGTTGATGATTAATTTATAGCTATGCTACTTGGAAGAAGGAACTAGAAGAAACAAGTTGGTGAATTTACACATATTTTGGCCCGATTTGCCATAGTGCATTTCTGTTTATTTTCCATTCGTCTGATTGGTGGATTGAGGGGTGTGGAACAAGCAGGTCTCTTAAATGTGCTGACTGTGGATCTAAGAATCAGTATGGAATTGACAACAAATGAGGTCTTTTGCCTAAAAAGCCAACCAAAAAGTTGGTTTCCCTTCCCTTGAGTCAGGAGATGAAGAAACTCAAACCCAGCTTGTTAAAATTAAACCAACTGAGCAATATTTGACCTGAGTTTTTCAAACTCAACATAAGGCTGAACCCTACAAGCCAATCAAAAATCTGCAAGCATTGCAAGAGAAGACGCATTGCACTCCTCCTAGAATTGACGCCCAATGTCACTTGGTGGGTATTTTTATGCCTTCGTTGTATTTCATGTAACCAGAACCTTGAAATGCTTCAAGATGGAATGAAATTTCCCATCCTAAACCACATACCTGAGCCACCCAAGTGCCGGGGCCAGAGAGATTACTCTCAAAAGGTCATGACAGCATAGGGAAACCGAGTCACGTTGTAATACTAGAAGGTCACTCTGTGACATCTCAATGTGGGGTTGATCTTATAAATGGCTGGTCTTTAGCTCCCTGAATGATGGAAGCCTTGCATCAAAAGACAGCAACTGGTCAATACGCCCAAATTTATCAAGAACCCATGAGCTGCAAGTAGCCCTCGAGTTATGACCGTAATGGAGCCTGCACATCATGATTATAACTCATGAAAATTGTAAAGTGGGATGGACATGTAAGCAACCCAATCTTATTATCTTTTTCTAGTGGTCCTTTAGTGAATACTGCTCGTATGACCACTGTAGTAATTAAGCTAACCAAAGGTTTACTACTGGCGTGGTTTTCCTGAAAACTGGAAGTAAATGCTGTTGTTTTGGCAAAACCAGCATAAAACGTGGTCCTGTGACCATATACGCTGCCAACAGCTGTAAATGTAGTCCCACTGCCAATTACCCAAAGTGCGATCATGCAACTGCGGTGTGTTTGTGTGAGTGTGAGACCATCCGCAACTTTGAATCTGGGTTATAAGTACCCCCAGATAGGCCAGTCATAACTGTGAACAGTTACTAAGCGACCTGTCATAAGTCTAGGACTACTTGCACTTGATCTAGCTGGGCCTTTCCTACTTGTCAAATAATAATGCAAAGGAAATGACATCAACCGTCCCATGCTTCAATGTGGATTCATGGACCTCAGTGACCAGCATCATCCTAATCCTCTCACCATTGGAAAAGACCGTCATCTGGTCCTTTCTGGAACATGAAGCAGTGCCACAGAAGAAAGACGCCGCCCCACATTGCTGGGACTAGCATGTTCCATACTGTTATTCAACTAGTGAAACAAGGTAGCTAAAAATAACCTGGTTTGGGAAGCTCCGATATTAGATTATGATTTCTCATGAGCTTGTCTGTTCACCAAATGCCTCCATGCTGAAAATGTCACTCCTTGCTTTGTGTATATTATTATTATTTTTTTTAAAAAGCAACACACTCCATGCTTTATGAATACATCCTGGGTGATGGAGCTAAGATTGTGACACCCAGAAATAAAACAAAACAAGAGGAGCAAGGCTGATGATTTTTTTTAAAAAAAACCTGTTTTTATCTAAGAGAGTTCTGTATTTTGAGAGAGAAGTATGGAGGCCATATAGGATATGGCTCAGGGCTGATTATTTGGCAGAATAAGATGTGATTAATCAGCATGCGATAAGATCATTTGAAGATGGAAAGTGACCCCACAGTTCCTTCTTAAATTACTGCAGCGATAAGAAACATGGAAAGTACATATTTTCTGAAATCTTCAGCCAGCTGGCTGGGTTCTTCTTCTTCTTGATTTTTAAAAATGTGAGCAGAGCAGAGCTAACCAAGAATCTGTCCAGGATGGACTGCTGCCATCTGCAAGGTAGCATGAGAAGCTCATCAATGCCATCGCAACGGTTGTGTAGAAGGAAAGAGGCCAAGCGCATGAATGCCCCCACATCAAGTCAGGGTTGTACCCCGTTGCCTTTTGTCAAGATCCTGCTGTCGAAGGAAATCTGAGGACATCAAAGGCAGCCAACTCAAGGAAGTTCAGCAAGATCTAAGATCTGGTCCTGGGTGCAGGAGACCCGGGATGATTCCTATGTATACCTCCTTGGTAAACAGAGGGATTTAAGCAGGTTCAAGAGGTTCACCTCACATTTGTTCTACTCAACTAAAACCCCCCATAAGGAGCTTTAGACACATCCAGAGAAATAACAGCATAGGCACAGCCCATCAGAAGCAAACATGGAGAACATCTGATCTTCCTTCACTCCTCTGCTACCATTGTATTTCAATCCATTTGCAAACTGGTGGCACGAATCAATTTTGTGAGCTGCAGCAATCCAAAAGCTTGTACCTTTAATAAGAATGATTAGTCAGAAAAGGAAAGGTGCTACCAGACTCCTCCTGATTTTTAGGCATCATTTCAATCTCACTTAATGTTCCTCCAGAAGTTTAAAGCTCTGGTGGTAGGACTTCCATGGCTGAATTAACTGATATACTTAAAACTCACGTAATATTGAGTACAATTTGTGTACTTTCCTGTCTAATTATACATTTAATTACTTAAGCACATAATGTCCAGATTTATTTCCCTACCTCTACTTTAAAAAATTGTGCAAAAAATAGAATAAAGTTAATGTGGACCTTGCTTAAAATACCATCAACTAGTATCAATGGGGGTCTTACAAAAGACCACAGTATGGCAGTGCAAAATCAATGTTTTTTTAGAGAAAAATGGATGGTGAAACAGAGAATCATTTTATTCTGATCAGCTTTTGAGATGGAGAGTAGACACTGGTGCATATTTATCTATGATGATTATAATTTTATCCAAACTGACTTGAGTTGTAAGAAGCCAAGGTGATATAGACATGATGTTGCAAATAAATACCCACATACAAAAAACATGCTTTTCTCTTCCCGCTCATGAGGTTTCAACCTCGATTTGGTCATTGTGTGCTCTGAATTAAATAAATAAAATAATAAACTACAGCAAAGGGACATAGAATTTATGAAACTGTTCAGTTTAGTCCATAATTTTGGTCCAGATAGTATATTAAAATATATATTTAAAAGCTGGAGGAAAGGTTGGCTTCTTCTGAAGACTATAATCAAATTAGTTGCATTCCTATCCCTTTGCTTCATGCATCTACACCAAATTTTACCTTTTTAGAGAAGAGAGTTCATCAACAAATATTGCTACCTTTTTAAAAAATAAATACAAATAGAAAAGAGGGTAAATCTGTGTAAAACACACAACCCTTAAAAGAACTTGCAATTCTTTTAATGAGGAAAACAATATTTTAAATTATGTTTACAAAGTAACCGCCCTACCAAAGAATCATGGTACTTGAAAGAAGAGCTGAGTTGTTGAATTTGGATTTCTTTTTTTAACTCATTGAGGTTTTGCAAGAACAAAAATTAAAAAGCAAAGTGGTATGTGCCCTGCAAAAGAACAAGCTATAAAATAACAAATCGGTCTTCTGTATGCACGTAAAAGGCATCACAGAAGGACAATGACAGCCTGCTGAATTTCTAGTCCATTCTACATAATTCAGTAGCTGAGCTGAATGCACGAAACCAGTCACACGTCTACCTATCTCTGCTTCAACACAATAGACTGCACACTGTCTCACACACACACATGCCCAAATCCACCAGGTCACGAGTCAGTTGAAAAGGTGACACAATTGCAACATCAGCCAACCAGCCTGATCCACATACCCAACGCAACATGACTGCCACCACTTAATTACACAAAGTTATTCTAGAGTAGAGGTCTCCAAATTCTTCAATACATCAACCCCTTCAAGGAGTTTCTGATTGTTCATAAATCTCCAAACATTTATGATATGAATATAATTTACAAATACTGCTTTATTGACTAGGATTATGAATAATAACAATGACAGTTCCATCAACCCTTGAGGATTGATATGAATCACTCCTGGAGAACTGGCTGGAAAAAATTATTTATTTGTATTTACTAATCAGATTTGTATACTGTTCACCACGCTGGTATAACCCCAGACCACTGCGAGGTAGCAACCAAAGCTCCCTAATGCCAAGCACCTGAAGAGCAGGAGACAACAAACATAAATTAAATCATACATTAACTCAAAAGTTGGATGTCTGATAGGTCTCTAGTTTGGGAACTGAGCCATTTTGGGAACTGAGCCAAATTATGCACCGATCAAATCTGTGGATGACTCAAGCCATGTACCTTCTCCTTGCATGAAATGCCTAGATTGACTTACTAGTCTCCAAAGCATTAGGAAGCATATAATTATGCAATACCAGGCTTACTCTATCATTAATAAATTTTTTGAATCAATTACATTCCCCGTGGTTTTTCTAAAGCTGGAGGAACATATTTTCACTTAATCCGTTTGACAGATGTTAACAACTCCTTTTAATCCCGTTTTCTGTGAGGCATCGTTCCCTGAGATTTTTCATAGTCTGAAAAAGGTCAATGAGAGACATTCCCTTGTCTTCTCTAGGAATTTAATTGAAGTGTGAAAAACCGGGAAGGTGCTGGAGAGATTATTGTACAATGAAAGACACATCTCTTGGCACAGGTCTTTTGTCCCTTATGACTATGCAAGTACAAGAATACCATACTCTATCCATGACAATTTTTCTGGAACTCTCTTATTTTCCAGATGAAAATTTTAAAGCAAATGCTCTTCATCAAATTAATGGGAATTGGTATTTTCAAGTGGTTAGTTTGCAATAGTATTTTTAAACTTCAGGGACCCCAGCCATATGATCAGCAAATCTAAGTAACCCTTATTATTTCACAAAGAAAGGATTGACATGATATAATTCCATACAATGTTAATCAAAGGTTTTGGCAATTCTTCTGGGGAAATGAGACCAATTTCTTTTACATATTTCTGATAGGAAGTGTAAGTCATTTATTCTACTGTAAAACTTAAAGGGCATGATGGAAAGTAGCCATAGAAGAACTATCTTAAAATGCTAAGTCCAGAATTTATATTGAGTTACACAGATGTTTTAAAGCCCTCCAGTGGTAATTACAAAGCATTATTAATTTAATCAGGTTCTAGAAATCTGCAGCTAAAAAAACCCTCTAACATCATCTTTATTTTCTCTTGGGCCCCATATACATCACAAGACATTCTTAGAAAAGTAGAAATGGTGCTTAAATGCAACCATCTTTCTTTAGGATGTGAGCCCTGCCAAGAACAAGAAAAAATGCTAAAGCAATAGAGACGATATCAAGAAGTTAGAGAATGTGGTAGGAAGCAATCTTGCCACTTTGTCTTTTGAGAAATAGGTGCTAGGGACTGGTAATAATCTGTCTACCAATCCAAATGTTGCTTACTTCTAGTTTAATGAGAGATCTAGCCATTACATTTATATAGTCATTTCAATTCAGCATTAATATTATTTCAATGTATTTAATTCAGACAAATATTCTCTATCTTTTGCAGGCACAAAATGATCTGATTTCCTATTCATTGTGGTAAATACATATGACATTTAAAATCCAGTGTGTTATGTTAAAAATCTTACAAATCATTATTAAATTTCCTTTGTTTGTTTTAGATGAGAAATACACTTTGGAAAGACAAAATTATTCCACCTTCCACTCATATCTAAAGTCTTCTATCTAAGATACTAAATTACTCTGTATCATGTTAATTCGATTGCATTCTACATCATGTTCATTGCATAAATTAAATTATTCCCTTATTCCCATTAGCGAGGAACATCAACTCATTGAGACACTTTGGATAGCCTCTTGAAGATCAGGTTTTGCAATACTTTTCTGTGTCAACTGCTGTATAAAAAAATTGGCTTTCAAAAAGGAAGATTACTTATCAAACAAATTAATCTAATTAAACTGTCTTAGAGATAGAGAGTAAAATGCTTAGTTTATTACTTTATCATATGATGCAATTACATTTTCTGTTGAGTCAAATTATTAGACATTCCCAGAAACAAATATATTTTTACTCTACTTCTGTTTAAAGTACTGTACCATTACAGCTATTGTTAAAAGAAGATAAAAAATCCCTAGATAACATGGTGCATTAATTATACATAACTTTCTCTATACTCTGAGATTTTATTTAAAAAAACAGACTCACTAAAGCTTATTGTATCACTGAAATTGTGTAATACCTTTATTGATTAGTTATTTTATTACTATCAATGGCATTTGATCAACTAAAAAGAATACTGGATATGTTCAACTTAATGAAATTAAGCAGGGAGATCATTCCCAAAGTAAAAAAAAAAAGAGGACAATATGCAATTATCTATAATTTGTAATCTAAAAATATACAAGATTTTTTTTAGGCATTGATTAAATTATATTATTCACTATTCTCATAACAGCAATGGTCCTAAAATTAAACTTACTTTGTGTTATATTCTCTTCTTGTCATAAATCAAATCTTTATTACAGTCATTGACCAATATAAGGAGTATAAGGAGAAGCATTAGATGAATGTAGGGAAGCAAAAAGGTTAGTATGTGGCAGACTATATCTGTCAAATTGCACAGGCCTCTGGTATAATGAATTAGATGCTCATTAGGACTAGCTTCCAGCACAGATCATCATTAAGTGCTGCTGCACAGAACCTGGCAACGTTTTATTTTGTAGCAGGGTTAGTATCTGAAAGCAGGGAGGTGTAGAATTGTCCTCTGCCTCCTGGATATTTACTCAGTAATGATGAGATAAGTCTAGAACGAATGTATCTGTAATCTTGGCATTGGAGAAGCACATGCTCTGTTTTTTCTACTGTATGTGTCCAGAGTCACAGATGCCTTATCTTTTATAAAATTAATATTTCTGTATTAGCCTTCAAGGACGTTGAGGAGAGGGCATAATGTTGTGTAGGAGTAAAGTAAAAAGTATTTAGGTACTTCAAGATCAGTTAAATACGCCATAGAGGAGACATAGAATCTGTTGAATTCACAGACAAGAAAGGTTGGAGACCTGGCTAGACATGACATTTAATGAGTGCTTTGGCCTGATCATATCCCATGCTGAGTAGAAAACCTGGAAAGAAGCCCAAGGATATTTTAGTTGCCACTGTTTCCACGCGGACGGAAAATTGTTACTCATAATTAATAGGGCAAGATCGTGGAGAAAAAAGGATAGTTTGAGCTAATCCAATCAGTGTTTATAGGGAGTAAAAGGTCCATCCCTCGGCCACTTCTTTGTGGTGTACCACAGGGCTCAGTCCTTTCTCCACTCCTCTTCAACATCTACATGAAGCCACTGGATGAGATCATTAGATGAGGTACTTTATATCTCCATCCTGGGTGACTCAGGTGTTGCTGTGACTGCCCTTTCATGGTGCCTGGAGACTATGATGGTATGATGGTCTGGATGGGTGACAACAGGCTTCAACTGAATTCTGGTAAGACCAAGTGACTATGGATGCAGGGGACCTTGACTTCTGGAGGTTTAACATCTCTGGTTCTGGATGGGGTGGCACTGCCCAGACAGACCCAGTGCTCAACTTGGGGGTTCTCCTGGACTTACGACTCTTGCTCAAAGAGCAGGTGGCAGTCATGGCTAGGAGACCCTTTGCACAACATTGTGTTGTGTGCTAATTATGCCTATACCTGGATCAGGAACTCCTAAGCTCAGTCACTCAAGCCCTAGTTATCTCCCAGTTAGACTACTGCAATGCACTCTACATGGGACTATCCTTGAGGAGTATCCAGAAGCTACAGTTGGTACAGAGTGTGGCTGCATGGATGATTTTTGGGGTCCCTATAATGACCCATATGACATTGTTCCTCTGGTTGCCAGTTTGTTTCCAGGTGCAATTAGAGGTGTTGGTCATCACCTTTCATAGCGTGGGTCCAGGGTATCTGAGGGACCGGCTCACCCAAATGGGTTTAGCCCACCCCACCAATGCTAGCACTAAAGATATGCTTTGGATCCCATCAGCCAAGGATTTTTGGCTGGTGGGCTCCAGAAGAAGAGCCTTTTCTGCCGTGACCCCTGCACTATGGAACATCATACCCCCTGAGACAAGATCAACTACTGCTTTGTTGGCTCTCTGGAAAGCCTTGAAAACGTGGCTGTGTAGGTTGCACATCATCTTGGAGGTAGTTGGTAGATTGAAGGTCCCATCCCCACTATAACCTCCCATCATCTTGTTTACTCCTTTTACAATTCTATCTTATTTATTATTTGGATATTTTTATAATGTTTTTATTGTAAATTGCCAAGAATTGCTGCTGCAAATTAGATGGGGTATAAATTTAATAATCAGAAATAAATAATTGATTATGTTCACCCACATTTTAGCCTCCACTTCCATAGGCCTGTTTCTAGCTTCAGGATGACATAAGAGACACATTTTGGGACTTGAAGGGCCAATCTTAGAAATTTGGACTGCACAAGTCCTAATGATGCAAAATTAGAGAAGGGGCCCGGCTGGGCATTGTAAGAAAATTGTGCTATTGGCTTGGCTTCATATAATTTTAGTGTTGAAAGTATGTAGTAGTCACCTCTTCTCCCAAAGAATTTAATGATGGTAGACAAACTCCTCTGCATTTTCATCAATGGGCTTTCCTAGCACCAGCAAAATGAAGGACTACTCCCACATTTTTGAAATAGGAGACCTGCTCTGACATCTTCTTGTAATATATGTACACTCATAAAGGAATATTGTTTTCAAATGCAAAAATAAAGAAATATTTTTTAAAAAAGTTTCCAGTATACTTAGGCCACAAATACAATATTGTATAATATCTGAATATTATAAGCTGAACAGAAGGAGTGTCTGAAATTTCTAGGAGTGTTTGAAATTCTCTAGAGTCAAATTTATTTATTTATTTAAATACATAAGCAGAATGGGAAGTACAGAACTATTTGGAAACAATCTAATTCCTATTTTATCCACTGGATTTCCAAAGCACTGCAATAATAGCTACCTGCCAGTTAATTACAGTTCAATTGTCAGCTTTCCTCTTTTCTTTTTTCTGCCTCTGTTTACTAAACCTCCAAACTCTAAAATCCTACTTTCACAGATAAATTGCCCATTCAAAACTATAAAGTGTTACAGCAACTATAAACTTTTTTTTTCAAAACCTAATTAAAACCAAGCATAGCTTTTGACAAATTTTTTTACTGTCGTTGGGTGCCATATTGCAGTAATAATTTTTGTTAAGAAAATTGTGAGCCTGAAGAATGTTCTGTTGTTTGAAAGTGAAAGGGATCGTTGTAATTTACAATATCTCTCTGGAAATTCTTCCTCACAGAAACTCCATCTTCCTCTTTTGAAGGGTTTTAAAATCAGTTGTCTCCATGATAGATTAAATATCAAAAATCAACAGGAAATTTTCTGTCTGTCTGTCTGTCTATCTATCAAAAGTCACCCAGTTCATTTTAACCATTTTCAGGGAAAACTCCATAAACTTTTATGAATCCTTGATTTGCTATGAAAAATAGGGCATTTGCAGATATCATAGGGCTGTAATTGTTTGCCTTGTTATCCCAACACTTCTGTCATTATTAGTGAGAAATGTTTGCCGCAAAATAGGTTTCCTACTAGGAAGTTATTAGGAGTTTCTTGCAATGATTTTACGTAATCCCACTCAGTGGCAGCTTCTGCTGTGCTGCAACCATTGGCTTTAATGCCCATGGTCTTTGAGTTGCCTTTCAGTGCAAGTTGCTGTTGTATATCCTTGGCTAGTTATCAATACACTATAGAATTAATTACACCGTTTGTCACCAAAATGTAGATTACTTTGTGGGAAAGCCTGTCACTTCTTTTCGAACAAGTAATATTTAAGACATTTACAAGTTATACACAGAGTGTTTGAAGTGCCTGCCGGGCAGTTTGTGGGATGATTAAACAGTAGGGCTAGTCACCAAGGAAACAAGGACTGAAGCTACTCATAAACATCCTTTGCTGATCGGCAACAAATGTATATGGTAAGATAATAAAAAGTATAATACAGTATTTGCAAATAGGATAACATACATTCTGAATGTGTAACTGAGCAACTGTAGTTTGTAGATTTTCCCAGCTGTAATCATTGCTGTTCTTTGAGGTTGGCCATGAGTTATCAGCAGTGATGCAGAGCCCCAATAATTAATTAATAAACTAAAGATATTGCTAATTTCAGAGATAAACACATCATTTTGATTGAACAACATTTCAAGCTAGCAGCCATGTATATTGCAAACCCCATGCCTTCAGCTAAACCAGGAGGAGGAAACTGCATTCACTTCAAGTTCCATTGCAAATTACTAGAATGGTTATTGCAAATTAATAAAAAATCACTTTTTAAAAGGTGCACTTATTACTGGAGTCTGGATTATCAAAACAATCTAGCAGAACTGAAATGCCAAATTATGACGGCAGGTTAATTGGGAATTATATGGTTAGCTTCTTCAGGCACTTTTTTATATTCTACACATTGGGGTCTATCTAATTTGATGAAGATTTATAAGTGGTACTCATTAAATAGAAAATGTAATTAGACTGATGAGTCTGAGCCTCATTTAGTATCCCTTCCTAGATATGCCTCAAATCCTAGCAAGCGTCTCTGATGCAGATTTTTTATTTTTGTGCACACGGAAATGGCGTTCACTCTATTGTGTTGATATCCACATCCCTGTAAAGTAACGCAAAAGTATGGCTGCAGCAAATTTGTTCAAAGGAAGAGTTTCAAAACTATGAAGTTTCAGTGGCCCAGCTCTGTGAGAGTTCTTTGGTCTGCAAGGGCCCAACACAGCACAGCAAAACTATCCACAATGCTTTATTGTAACACATATCTTCCCCAACAACAAGCAATTGCTCTGAGCCAACTCCACCCTTCTAGGATTTGTAAGGTGATGTTGCCACATAAATTTGTCCTTAATATTCAATCCTTTACATTCAGCCTTCAGTTGACACAAAAGTCTGAAAGTCTTCCCAAAGCTGGAATGAGGTGCTGTTTCAATATGATTGCTCCTCTTCTAGTTGCTACTGAGCTCTCGCCAAAGCTCCAGGCTCCAGGTACGACTCCCACCCAGATATGCTGCTCACCGTGGCACGTGGTCCTGGCAGTTGAATGAAAGCCCTGCTGCCAGCCTGTAACAGCTGCCAGTATTCAGACGTTGCCTCCGCTTCCCTGCCAATAGTCAGGGAATTGCTTTCACCTTTCCTGCTACACACACCGCTCTTCCCATGCTGTCTTTGCATTTGCTTTTATAAGCTCAAAAGCCAGGGTCAGGTGAACTGCCTCTGGACGTCAGCATGTCGTTGAAAACATCATGGTGTGTGTGGCTCAATAAGTCAGGAAGTCGGAAGGCCACCTTAAATGCCTGTGCCTGGGGGAATGGATGAATGCCGGAAGGAAGGCGACGGGGTGAAGTTTCTCTGTACAACTGCAGCTGCTTTGGAAAAGTGCAGACAGGAATCCCAACTTTATCCCCTCACATACTCAGCATTCACTTCTATGTATATAATCGTTGTATACATTATTCACCATCAGATTCATGTATATCTGAACATGTCAAATGTACATATATATGAAGATATTGTACATATATTGCAGGTACATTATGTATTATGTCAAAGACATGCACATGTTCACTGTCACATTGACTTTTACATATATGCATATAAAATAAGCATACTTCCTGAAAAGCAGTTTAGGACCAGTCCATCTGGCACTTTTATTAATTTATTAAATTTATATGCCGCCCATCTTGCCTTCCAAAGCATTTCCAAGCCGACTTAATCCCCAGATGGAATCATACAAACATTTTTTGTTTGTATGTTTGTTTGTTTCCACGTTGCTTGCAAAACATAACATGACTTATAAATATGATTTATTACAGAAATTATTCCTAGAATCAGTTTGTGAAGACTCTCACTCGTCCAGGGTAATTGCATCACAACAAAAGTTTAAAAAGCAGGCATTGCTAGAATCAGTTTGCTTTTCCTTGAATTACTTCTTCAAAAGATGGATTCTTAATTGATCTGAAATGGTGGTAAGATGTGTGATTCTTGTTAAGAATTTCTGATAGAGCCAGGACAGGGGTAATGCATCTGTTCTCGTTCTCCATGACATCTCACTTGTTTTCCATGCCATAGATTGTGGTATCCTGCCGGATTTAAGGGACTCTGTGTTGCAGCGGTTCTTTTCCTTACTCAGTGGTGGGAGATCCAGCTGAAGCTCTGGTACTGCTGGGCTCTATATTCTTGCCTTTTCTATTTAACATTTACATGAGTTTGCTGGGGGAGATCATCTGTCAATTTGGAGTTAGGTATCATCGAAGTGTACATGCACCTATTTACAATTTATGGGAGTTTGCAAAACATTTCTCAATTTAGTGGACCTCTATTTAGCAGACTTCAGATGCATTGGATGATATCTGTCTAAACAAGAGTTGCTGTAAAACCAGAGTTGCTGATGCAAGAAGGGCGGTGAATAAATTTAACAAATAAAAACAGCATGAATTTCTGAATATATACTGTATACAATTTAAATTGTTAGTTTTTACATTTATAATATTATGGCCAATTTACAAAAGCATAAAATCCAACTTTGATTTCATAGCTTTCCTGCTTCATCGGTAACCCCTTTATGCCTTCAGTCTATTAAATGGAGGATTTAACTGTATTAACACATGCACTGAGAAGTCTGCTCATTGTGGATCCAGGTGTATTATGGGCGCATTCTGGCAAGTTTGCTCTGTCAGATCTTGTTGTATAAGAGAGCGTGAATCATGCCAGCACATCTGCATTTGATGGGTTTTCCCCTATTTTGCCTGAACTAAATGCTATGAAGAATCTGGGGAGAGAACACAGCTATTTTTCCAGTTGGAAAATAATGCCCATAAACATTGGAAAAGCTCGTTGAAATGTGTTTCATCCTATCTCTACAGTTAGGGAAGGGCAATGCAAATAGATTTTTTAATGATTGCAAGGCATTTTTAGAAATTTGTATTGTATGAACACTTGTTTGCAAATGTTTTGTGATAGGCGGGGGCTTTAATTTCCTGCTCATACTAGATTGTCTGCAAAATCTTAACACTTTTGTCCTAAAACACAAAAATCTTCCTTCAAAGCTGCTGTAGTCAATACAATGCATGTACCTATCTCACTCACTTGTACTTTTTTAGATTTTAGATTAACTTAATCAGTTTAAAATTAAAGTTAAGCCAGCAATTTACAAAACAAACAATCGGTCTCTAGCATATTGATTTCCAGAAATCCCTGCATAGGTCACTTTAAGCAATTTTTAAAAAATCATTCAAAGGATAGGTTCCTGGTATTTGGATGATTGCTAAGCTATTGCTGAAAAGAAAAGAAAAGCAACCTAGTAATTATGGGGTAGGTCTGGAAGGATAGCTGAGGGCAGCTTCACTAGTTAGCCTTTTGACAAATGGATGCTGAATGAATGGGCATGCTCAACATGATAGGTATTTTGTGAATAATTAATCTTATCTATGGAAACCATTTCTGACTGTGTCCACAACATAATCTCAAATTTTAAATATATCAACCAGCAAAAAATGCTTTCCTACCCAAAAAGATGATAAATGCCTATATGCCATGCCAGCACTTTCATGGCTTGCTCCAAATCTGATCTCAGAGAACTTAGCTTATTCTATAACAGTTTCATTCATATGTTCCATTTATGCTGCAGAGCACTGCTTTCCAGGACTATCGCATCCCCATTTCCTACATGATAATATATGATGGCAGAAGTGGTATGTACAGGAAGTCTTTGAGTTACAACCATTCCTTTAGTGACCACTAAAATTACCACGGCACTGAAAAAAAATTACTCAACAACCAGCTCTCTCACTTATGACTGTTACAGCATCCCATGGTGACGCAATCAAAGTTCAGGTATTTGGCAGCCAGCATGTATTTACAATGGTCATGTGATCACCATTTGCAATCTTCCCAGTCAGCTTCTAACAAGGAAAGTCAATGGGGAAGCTGAATTCACTTAATGAGTGTATGATTCACTTAACAGTTTCAGTGATTCATTTAATAACAATGTCAAAAAAGGTTGGAAAATTGGGCATGACTCTCTTAACAATCACCTGGCTTAGCAATGGACATTTGGTCCCAATTGTGATCGTAAGTCAAGGACTCCCCATATGGAACTGTAACACTCAATTTTCCAAATTCTTATCTAAAAATTGGCAAATACAGACTGTTCATGAATATAAGAACTTTGACTTTGTCAATTGGACACAAACTTATTAAAAATAAAAGAAAACTTTTATGAAACAAATAAAATTACTGCTCTTATCATCTGAAATCCTGATTTTTATATTTTCTTCTAAGTGCTGCCAGCACTTGTTATTAATGCATGTTTTTCCCTTGGTTAACTTTGAAAGGATAATTTTGTTATCCTGTTTAAGTCACTTGGCTGGAGCCATAATAATTTTATTTGAAGCAGAAATGAATCAAGAGAACTCCTTTTATTGGGATGGGAGGTTATAACATACAGCAATTGGCTAGAAATGCCAATTAATGGAATGGCAGTCATGAATTTTGTTGTCTGCTTTTTTCTGCATCTAGTTATAAATAGTAAGTTTATTACCGTTCTTTTGTTATGAGCCATTGCTTTGAATATATAAAATATTGTTTGTAGAACAGAATTTAGTTACATCTTTCAGAGCATGAAGTATATCCCAGATCTTTGGTACCTGCATAATTTTCAGTATCTCTGTCATGGGCTTTCTAAGTAAATTAAATTGCCCCAATATTTCAGTTTTTCCTCATTAAGGGACTGCCCAACCTGAGTGACTGTTTTGGCTGGTCTTTTCTGGTCTGTAATCTACCATAGTTGTCCCATGGCAGTGTGAAGTCTACTGGGGAAGGAAGTATCTAAGAATAATAGAGCAAGCTGTGGAAAACAAAGTCATAAGTCCTGGTGCTTCTGAAGATTAGTTTAAGAATCAAGAATGTTTGGGAGGGGCTGTTTGCCTGGTGAATGTATCCCTTATAATGCCAAAACAAGACTTCTCCATCT
>JANHZU010005768.1:49295-71693 GCA_032468055.1 Acrochordus granulatus | reverse complement strand
AATTCAAGGTGTTGGTTTTGACCTTCAAAGCCCTTCATGGCATGGGACCAGGTTACCTGAGGAACCACGTCACCCCAATCGGGAGTTCCTATACCACCAGATCTGGCAGAAGAGACCTCCTCTGGATCCCATCAGCCAAGGAACTTAGGCTGGTGGGTTCAAGGAGAAGACCCTTTTCTGCTGTGGCTCCTGCCCTGTGGAACACCATGCCCCTGGAGGTGAGGTCTGCCCCCTCTCTTATGGCCCTTTCAGAACTTCTGAAGGGGCCTTAAGACCTGGCTCTGCCAATTGGCATGGGGCTCTAATGGGGATTCATCATCATGGAGGTGGTTGGTAGATTAGTAGTCGCCTCTGTTCCCCATATATATGTTTTTATATTTTTTAGCTCCTCTCCTCCCAGTCTGGTTGGGTATTTTGTTTTAAAGATTTTATTGGTTTTTATTGTGCCATTGTTTTTATTGTAAGCTTCCGAGAGTCGTTTGATTTCAGCAGCATATAAATCTAATAAATAAACCTTTGTTGCACAGATGTTACTTATGTGCAGTTCACTCTTACCTCCACAGAGGTAATAGCCTTAATTTCTGATGTTACTGCAGCATTGATTCAAGTAGCAGATATAAAAAGAATATTACAGTTCTCTAAAATCCACCAAATCAGGTTAACATTTTCATTTTCTCATGATCCAGCCCAATATGTACAGAGATTTGTGTGTATCCATGTGCAATTTTTTTTCCTGAAAGCATTGATCAATGCTGTGACCATGGTCACTAGGAGTCAAAAAAAGATTCGATGGCAGTCAATCAAGTTCTTGTGACATTTGCTTAATATAAAAAAATAGAGAAGGGGACAGATAACACAATTCCTTTGTTGTCATTCTTTGGTTAATTGAACTATGGTTCTGAATTAATCCAGCAATATGGATTTGCGCAGCATATTGAATCATAAATTAAATGTTATCCAAAAATAGTTGATTTTAGTAGACTGTAGTGCATTGAGCAAACCCAGCAAGTATTATTACTTCATGGTTCCGATATAATGTAAATCTATAAAATTGGATTGAGTAAATCAGGTAAGGTTACCTCTCAGAAAATGCAATATGTGAAGCCATCCTATATCTCTTTTTGATTTTATTTCCTTAGATTCTGTTGGAAAAGCTGTTTCTAAATCAACAGGTACAGTTAAATAGTAACAAATAATGAAGATTTTGGTTGTATTTAAAATAATAGGCAATGGCCTGAAGTTAAAAGTCAAGCTGACTCAAAGACATCAAAAGCCCTGTCATAGTCTCACTGTTTTTGCAGGTAGCTTTTTGGAGTCCAGAACCAGCACAGTTGCTCCTCCCATGCTGGCAATCCCAGAGGAGTATCAGATCCAAACTCCATCTGATCTATTATAAACAGCCTGGCAAACTTTGCACAAATACATGAGGGCATTGCTAGAGATGACATGGAAACCTCCCCACCACAGGACAGTTCTGCCCAGGCACCAGCCTGGATCTCTAGACTTTTTCAGCTGGTCCAGCTTTATTCATTTATTTCTTATGGCTATTTTTTACAATCGTCAGGGAGATTCACACAGTGCTCGTTGCAGAGGAGTCCTGACAGCTAAGTTGCTAGTTCTTCAGTTCGCACATGTACAGTTATCCACAGGGGGAAAACTAGCTCACACCAGCTGGCTCGAGCCATGTACTGTTTTTCATCTGTTTTTCATCTGAATGCCTTCTCATTTGGGTGAATCCAATGCCAGCTTTTGCTTACTTTGTGGCTAGCCTTTCCCACTGAAGTGATACCCATTTATCTACTTGCATTTTTACGTGCTTGCGATTTGCAGGGAGTACTTGGGTCTCAAACTGTCAAGCTGCCAACCTTCTGGCTGAGAAGCTCAGTGTCTTAACTGCTCAGCCACCACACCCCAGTTTTTTATTCTGGTTTTTTTTCAGAGTTTTTTTGTTTGTCTCAACTATGAACTTGAGATGAGAAAATTACTGTGCATGGGCCCAACTTTGTAAATGTTGAAATAAATTTGAGTCTGTGGTTTCTAGTTCCATATTCTCTACACCCAGTACTTGAGAACACAAAGAAGTGTTTTTGGAAGTGATATATGAAGATATATCTTATACATTGCTTTATATATCATATGAAGATGTATGAAAACAAGGGGCTCCAGAGCTCTGCTGTTATATCACACTTTTGCAAGTGAGCAAGGAGATTAACTAGTGTCTCCTAAATATATTATTTCAAAAAAACAATTCTGTGAATTTTCAAGTAGTTGGTATAGAGAATATGGCCCTGCTTTGTTAAGATCTGTCAGCATGGCAGGAACGGGACTGACATCAAATCTCCATGCAATCTGGGCTCCCCCATTTCTTAAGATTGTAGTGAGGAGAAAGTGACTAGTGTGGGGCAAAACCAGGGATCAGCTTCTTTGGGATGTGCAGGATGGTAATATAGCACCAAGAAGGACTGAGGCCACTGCTTCACCAGGGTCCCCCATTTAAGAGCAGTTCTGTAGAGAGTCACAGAGGTGATCTTAGAAGATATATGTAGAAATGGCTATAAGAAGCATGCTTTGAATCTGAGAAACAGAGGAAGTGTGAGAAAGAAGCTCACATCCTAATTTGCTGGGGTACAAGAGGGCAGGGAAAGGAAAACAATCAGGCTTTCAAGACATTGAAAAGCGTTCCAAGGTAGACCAGGTCAGGAAACACACAAGGTTAACTGAAACAATAACAATACTCTAGTGATACAGTCTGTAGTAACAGAATGCTCAAAGGTCATCTCTGTGGCTCTCTATAAGCTCATGGGAGGCAAGTGAAGAAAAGCTCTGATGGGAACATTCTGTTGGCACTACAACAGTTTTGCTGTGGTTGCCAATGGTGGAACACAACTGGCAGAGGCTACACAAGCAGCTCAGCCTTACTTTTGTTCCTGGGCAAGAATAACTTTCTACCTTCCTCTCAACCATATTTGCTAGGGGTTACTGAGATGTAGTTGTTGCTTCTCAGCTCTGCACTCCATCCCAGAAGCAGTCATTCTCCGGCATCCCATTAAAGGCCATGGAACACAATGCCAGTCTCATTTCAGCCTACCTTCTGCGCCCCTATCTTTGGCTGTGATGGGAAGAGGGACACCACTGGTATATAAAGGCAGCAGGCTGTAAGCAGAAGAAAGGCCAGATTATGTGTGAGGGCAGCTACTGGCGGGTATCCAGGCAGGTGATAAGATGAAGGCATCTCCAAAGAAAGATAGTATGGGGATTATAGATGTAGAAGTTACCCTTGGCAGCACAAGCTTTATTTGTAAATGCTTTGGGTGCACAAGTTTTATTTGTAAATGCACAGCTGAATTGTTCTGTCTGGACAAGACAAAAGCTGGCTGTCTAGACAGAGGGAATGTGATTGCCCTCAAATTTGGTTGTGACTCCGTTTGAAGAAACTCTGTCTTAAGATCAACCAATTAAATGAAATTATGGGAAATTCTATAGCAAAATAGTCACAGATACTTGGAATTTGCTGCTGTGATTTGGTAATGATCATTAGCCTAACAGATTTTTTAAAAAAGACATTTATAGATGTAGGCAATCTTGTGTTTTCAGATCACAAGAATCACCTGTTTTGAAAGCATGACATGAACTGTTATGGTAGGTGTGGCTACATGGATTTGCCAGAAATCAAAATGATAAAGTTCCTTTCTACCATTACCTTTAGGTTCTTAGGATACTATTGTTAGCATAGCTATTTGGGGGGGGGACAGGGAAGGCAACCATCTTCCAAACCAATTGCTTGGTTATTATTACCCACTTTTCTCAAAACGCTTTGGGTGTTCTCATCTTTAGGCTAGTGTTTTGCAACATACTTGTTTTCTTTGTACATTTTTAATTAAAAGGAACTTTAAAAAATACAGGCCAGGAAGCCTGGTTAGGATCTAAATTGGTGATGGGCCCACAGGAAATGTAGAGTGCCATATTGGAACTTGAGGTCACAAATATTTACATGATTATTGAATAAAATAAACTGTCGCCTTACCATAAGCTTTGATCTGATCTTCCAGGATGTTATGAAGCAGCATGCAAGATCAGTTTTATATTTGCTAGAAGAGGGGTTCCAATTTTTTTCAGAGGTGCCTTTGAAAATAATTTGCTAGAATCCCTGCTGCTTCTCAGATATACACAATGATGTATTTAAATGAAGCATGATTGCTTTGTTTATAAAATTTATATTGTTTATAAAATAAGCATGATTTAAGCTAAGGGATGGTGTTTTTGAGTGTCCACTTACACGCTCTTCCCTTCCCACAGGACCTTTAAAAATTGTTACAGATGCTCTTTTGTTCAAGTGCACTTTTTTGCCCTTTTAAGTCTCTCACAGAATCCTATCTTGTTCCCTGGAATCTTAGGATTTTGCAGAACATTCAGAAAAATGCTGGTTCAAACTACAGTATGCAAGTACCGTTAAAATTAAAAGCAGATGTATCATTTATATGAAGTTACTTGACAATCAACAGGTCTCCAAAATATTGATGTTTTTAATGTACAATTTTGCATTAGAATAATATAAAGTCACATTAAAATATAAAAAGTGTAGCTTCCATCCCTAATTTTACCAATCTTAGTGGCTTTTTTGGGTGGCTCTCACTCAGTATTGACTCCTGGCAACTGCCTGCATAAATCCCTGCAGTCTTCTTGGCAAGATCTCAACATGAGGTTTGCTCTTGCTTTCTTCCCTGGGTTGAGAGGACTGGTCCACGGTCACCCAAATGGTTTTGTGCCAAAGGCAGACTAGAACTCAACAGTCTAGATTTTAGCCTGGTACCTTAACCACTACTGTATACCTACCTGGCTCTTTTAATGGCTTTCAAGGAACTACAATGCTTTTCGTATTATGATTGTAATTTATCATTCATGACAAGATTAATCGGCTACACTTATAATCCCAAGTAAAACATTCCTCTACATCGATGCCAACACTGATTGCAGCATACAGACAATTTCAGACATATTTTCAATACCTATATTTGTTGTTCAGTTTTTATTCCGTTCTGCTCACAAAGTAGGTTGCATCACTTTCATCATGTAGGAATGTTGATGCAACAGCCATCATTTATCCCAATTAGGTACTATATGCAAATACTCTTAAATATTTTAGATAGTATACTAATTTGCCACAATAAATCATTTAGTATATTAAAAATATTAGAAGAATTTTATGAAGATCTCTATAGAAGAGTGACAGAACTGCAGTGAGAAAAAATCCAATGCTTAATAAAGAAATGCAGCACATCAAATAAATTACATTATTAAAAATTTTATTTAAGTTTGGTCAGTACAGGTAAGATAATATTGGAGTCACAGAGCAATATGCATTAACAGGATACAACAGTTCTTAAAACTGAGTAACTATTCACACAAAATTCTAAAACATTCTGTCACCAAAAGAGAACACACAGATGCATGGTGGCAAAAGTGGAACACAAACTACTATAGGACTCCCTCACCAAGTTTATTTTAGTTAGAAAACTACTGTACTGGGCAAACTTGGCAGTCAGTAACCCACAACTATTATGACAAAGTTTGAGTGCTATAAACAATATGAGTAAAGAATGCCCTTACACAGCACAAGTTCTAGATATACACAGATTTGTACAGACATCATTGTGTTATACCTGGAAATAAAATTCCATTTTCAACTTCACATTAACTCAAAATATACCTTGAGCCTACACAAACATCCTTTTAGCAACATTCAACGTAATTGTTAAAATTTCAGAAGTGGCAGAGGTATTGAAGCAGAAAACCCACAAAGGCAGAATTGTGACATATATGCATTAATTTGAACAGTTCTGGACAGTTTCTTCTCCCAATTAAGTGACACTATAAAAATTTTTTTTGCAGAAAAAGGTTACAAAACTGAACCCTGCACATTTACGTTAGAGTCCAAACCATTCTGAGCATGACGAGACCCCGAAGTTCTGTTACCTTTCACACTGACTGTTTTCTCCTCTTGTGGATCATGATTAGAGTCTGTATCATTTGAATGGTGAGTAAGAGAATTTTCACTACCAGTGGGAGAGTCTACACTTTCGTACCCAGTACTGAGTTGATTTATGTAACTACCAGATCCTCTGCCAGTTCTATCTTCAGAGTGGTTGGAAAGCTTATTACCATTGCTTGGCGAGGGTGGAAAATCATCCTCTGTTCCACTACCTTCTCTATAAAAACCAGACCCAGCTGTCCTCTGATGTGAAGAGCCATTACTTGGTCCATTGGCCAGGCGACTGCAATCTTTGCTTATGGTTTCTCCCTGATCTATAGTTTCACAAGATGGAGTCCAGCTGGTACCTGGAGTTGAAGCTTGTAACTGCTGCTGCTGATACTGAACCAACTGTTGGCGAGTCTCTTTCAACTGCTGCTGTAGAACTAGAATGGTACTCTGCATACCTTCTACTTCCTCATCAAGCTGGATGATGAAATCATTCAGTTCTATGTGAAGAAAAACAATTTGGAGCATATACTTAATTAGTAATATCTGTCTCTTCAAACCAAGCATTAACTAAATACATGCTCAGTTTCATATATTAATACCTTACGTGTCTTATACACATTCTATCACAATTCTCTTTTAAAGAGTAAACTACTGAATTTAAATTTAGAATATATTTTCTGTGCATGCACGCACCTGCAAACAACACAAAAGTTCAAAAGAATAAGATTTTTAGAATGTAAATCTTAATCTTCATTTTAATTTCCATAATCTTTTGTCTGAAGCTTTGGTAGACCATATGATAGATTTCTGCAACTAGGCTTAAATTCAGCATAGGGGAAATACATGAAAAACACATTTATATACGGGCTAATATATCAGTTTTAAGTATGCAAAAGTCCTAGTGGTGGATCTGCTTATTTAAATGGCTACGTACATCTTACTGCTTCTGATGTTTTCTGTCCAAAATTGATCTACATGTCTAAAATAAAAACTAGTACTGAACTCAAAATAATACATGCACTGAGAAAGTACATAAATAACTTTTGCCTACTCTATACAAATAAAAAAACTTGGTATTAACAAGATATTTTCTACCTTTCTGCAAGAAACCTATGTCCACATGTTTGTTCTTTAATAAATTCTATGCTACCTATTAACTATTCCATCACAGCCCCCTCTATTTCTGTAGGTCTCTAATTCCAGGGGATTCCTAAGTAACACAATCTAATTAATCTGAATAGAATCAAGTTGCAGTTGCTCATTACTGTAATGACACAGTAGAATTTAAAATGATATGTAAGTTCTCTTCCAAACCAATGTCATACCCTAATTGTAGCACAGAAATTTTCTAAAAGACTAACTTAGAGACAGCAAAAGTAGACAATGTTTAAAGTCTATAGACAAAAAGAAACTAACCAAATTCAACTAAGTAGACTATGGCTTCTGAAGAGCCCCAAAAGATAAAACAGCAGACATAAATCTATGGTAGACCCTATGTGGAAATTATACCTTGGAATATATTCTCACTGAAACAGTACTGAATTATATGAAAGCTAGACTCTTTGTACAAGAAAAAAGATTTCTAGTGCAATTTCATCTGTTTACCTGTCAAAGATGCATTCAAAGTAATTTTAAATAAGAATTAAATCAAAATAGTTTGCTAGATGGAACAGCCTCCTCACTACTATTTAGAGATTATTTAAAAACAAGTTTCCAGCAGCTGTGAAACAAAAGGATGTAATGAAGATGGTATTACACTAGGTGTGTCCAACCTTCGCAACTTTAAGATGGGTGAACTTCAACTCCCAAAATTCCTCAGCTTGGGGAGCTAATATTCACACATTTTAGAATTGCTAAGATTGGATATCTCTGTATTACACAAAACAGTCTTCAACCCAGTCACACATTTACTTGGAAGCAACATTAAAGGAAGTGCAATATTCATTTTTAATTTAAGTGCCAAATTTCTTTAACTGACTTCTGAGGCACTGAAAAAACTTTTGATACACTAATAGAAGAAATTAGAAGAATATACTTTAAAAACTAAGTTATTTACCGCCACTAGGACTTTTGCTTTTCAAATAAGCAAGCAAGCAAGCAAACATATAAAACACTATATAACAGTCCAACATGCTTTTACATTATATACTTTGTTTGTATTATAATTTTGTTCAGTGGAAAAGAGGGTTTTTGCAAAGGACAGGATCATGCAAGTTAAAATTAAACACACTGTAATTAATTATAATCTGAAATATATATATATACATACACATACACACACTCAATTCTCACCATTACCATTATTTAGTTGTGCTGGTAACTTTAATAGGTTGTATGAGATTAAAATTCCTTTCAGAACACTTAATTTCCATAGTAGAAATGTATAATACCCACAATGTTTGACTTTTGAAGCCTACACAAACACAAAACTTTTTCTTTTCAAAATTCCCTTACCATCCTGACTGCTTTTAAGCTCCTCACTATATTTCTTCTGTAAAGCCAACTCTGCCTCAAGTTGTGCAATACGTCCTTGGGACAGTTGCCTTCCAAGCTCTTGATTCTCCTGGATAAGCATTCGACACTTCGCCATTAACTTTTTGCCTGTTTGGCTGTAAAGGAAAGAGCCATCTATCATAAAATGAAGACAAATTTCTTTCATCTCCCTTGATAAAAGCTGCCACTGGAAGCACTATTTCACACATCTTTCTAAAGTATCTTGCTGCCAATTGCCATTGAGCATTGTTTATTGGTCTTCTGGCCCCATGTGGTCAAACTGAAAGGCAAGATTCTACAGTTTAACAATCAAAGTATAATTATGTTCAAAAGGTATCTATTGCTTTTATCATCTGACTAGTAATTTTCAGAAGAAACTAGATTCAAGAAGTAAATGGTGGGCAGAAATGAAAACAGGAACATCCAATTTTTGGCTTTGATGAACAGAAAAATATGACTGACTTACAAAATGAAATGTTTAGTCATGCCTATAAGCCTAACTCTATATCTTCAAAGTTATATAAATCTGGAATCGCCAAAAACAAGTTTGTACTCCTTTTTATATACACCAAGCAATTCACTACTTCCACAGTAAGCTGTCTATACTAGCAGAACTAGCACCACATACCTATAAGATCTGAGAGGATGTCAGCTTTATAGAATAGCCAGTTACACTGAGGTAGGGTAAGACCGGCATGAAAGTTGCAATAAACTTTCTGAATGCAGAAGTAATCTATGCTAATGATAGCATACAAGTTAACTGCTGCCTCTCGATCAGTTTAGTTACTTTGATAATTACTTGTTCTGCCAGGAAATCATTCTCTTACTGTAAGCCGCCCAGAGTCATTTGTAGTGAGATGGGTGGCAAATAAGTTCAATAAATAAATTCTTACAAATCTCCCAGTTTTTGCCTGAAACATCTAAGAGGAATGTACCTTTCAGACCGTAATGTTTTATATAATCAGGAAGCTATTTCTAATGTTTAAAATCTTTCTTGAGTTATTATTTGAACTTGGTGGTTCAGGCCTGACCTCTGAAGTAAGTGAAAATGTGATCTTATATGAAAGCCCTTCAAACATGTGAAGATGATAATCATATTACTGAAGGCTGAAAGCATTTTCTTCATAGATATCTGGTATTTGTCCCTCATAAACTTTATCATTCTTTGGATACGTACTCAGAACTATTTTCTATTTGACAAAACTATATTATAGTTTATGTAGTTTTAAAAAAAACATATAAAAACATATATAATAAAGGAATCATAGTTTAGTGATAAAGCAGCATTCACTGGCAAAATTATTTTAAACTCTAGTTTTAAAAATTTTTAAGATATGGGATAAAGTTTCATTTACAATACTGAACAGCTGCTGTCACTCAAGAGAATATTAAGCTGCATAAACCGATGGTATAATTCAAATATAAATCATTTTAAAAATGCTTAAAAATTACAATCTGGCCAATAGCATAAACAGAAGGCAAAATACCTATCCCAAAAAGTTTAATAATGCAAGAAAGCATCTTTTCATCATAAGCACATTAAACTACTGGAAGGTAACTTTACATATATCATTTTAAAAGACAAACATGGCTTAACTAAAATCCCAAAAGAAAACACAAAACTGGCTACATGTATCTCATTTAGGTTCTTTTCTATGTTAGTCATCATTTGCAATGTCATTCTCCATAGAAAACACATGCCTATTTTCTGGGTTTAGCAAATATATTTGAAGTTTTGATCATATAATTTAAGTAAATTAATTTCAGCATTCTTCCAATGGACTTTTTGTTTTACAAATCTAGTAAGCACCTGCTTCAAATCTGTAAGTCAATGCATAATTATTAAATCATCCAGCTTTTTTGTTTGGTTGGAAAAAATGACACTTTCAATCATGCTTTCTAGCAGACTGATACAAAGATATACAAAGTAGTTTCCTACATAAATTATTTCTATACAGGAAAACTATAAATATAGCATAAAGTCCAACAAATGCATATATGGAAGGAACCCACTGTGAATTCTGGCTTCCAGAAATATGTATATTTCATATTATAATATATATCTAGGTTTTTTTTTTGTTTCTCATTTGTAAACAACTCAGATGCAGTGAACCCAAAATTTATTTGGCTGGGGGCCAAAAAGCTGTTTTACACATGCCAAGAATTTGAAGATGCCTGTTTGTTTTTTTATAACAACCTTCGTTGAGTATCAAACAAAAAGCAGCATTTTATGAAGGTTAATAGACTTCTGTTCAAGGAAAAAAAATACATCCCAACTCTAAATTCCTGGAATTAAATGGATGATTCTTTGGATCCTAATCTTTGTCTATAAGGATTTGGCTATTATAAAACAGATTTGCCACTAACAAAATACATAAATGCTGAATTTTTAGAACCTGAATAACATTTTAAGCTGTTTATAACTTAGGGCAAACATTCTAATTTTTGTAATTTGAACTAAATATATATATTAACTTATATAAGTTAATTTATAAATGACTGAGATAAGTAAGAAACAAATACTAGTTAATTAATTGCATGTAATACAGTTTCAAGTTGTCCAAAGCATCTGGAAGATGTCAAGGAAGACTATCTTAAAATTTCAAATGTTTCAAAATAATTACTGCTATCTTATGAAACACCAGTATCCTATCCCTACTCATGCCCATACTATAAAGAATATCTGTCATTTCTTCCTGTTGCAGTTCAAAAGCCTATAGACAAGGGCAATGCAATACAATTATTAAAATGCTGTTGAAAAAAGATAAGATTTTGAGCACAAACTTGCAAAGACATAGGATCCACAAAACATTATACGCAAATACAAGTATATTCTTTCCTTAGTACTTCAGAATCACTTTCACAGTGTGGAAAAATACACTACCATTTTGAAGCATAAGACACTAGTAAAAATAAATTACGGCAAAAAACACAGAAGACAGATAACTTAAGGAAAATATTTTTAAAATAATAAATCAACACCCATCTCTTGAACCAAATATATTCAATCTAGGAGCCTCCTGGGGGATTTATTTCTAAAGATTTTTTTCTAACTCTCATTATACATGATATATAGGGCTATTGAGTGCTGAAGTTTAAAACATCTGGAGGGCAGCAGTTTAAGGAATGCTGTCTTACAATTTCATAGAAACAATAAAGGAGTAGATATAACTATTTGAAATTAAGAGTACCAATTTCACACCTGTCTTCGAATTGATCAGTAAGGAAATATGTGCGTATCAAAGATCCCATTAAGATTACAAATTAGTCATTTTCTGAAACATTTTAAATGGAGTTGTCTATTTTAAGTGCAAACAAAATAAATGCACCTTAAAATAAATTGGATAATTAGAAACTAAACACTTTTACCATCTTTCCTTCTAAATATCATCTGAACAAGTTGGGAGTTCACAAGCAATCTCTATGACACAATTAAAACATACCTTTATGAAGAATGATTTTCTGATTGTACATTCAACAAATTTTACAAAGACAAATGTAACATTTTAAGATACTTTTCCCTTCAGAAATCTTACCTCAGTTCTGTTGCTAGACTTTAATAGATCTTCCATAACATCCCACTAAGATGATCTTCAAAAGCCTGAATTAGTGTGAATTTTTTTCACTTGATAAATACCCATGATTTGAATACTATTACATTTTTATGTTGTAATATTTTTAGCAGAGGTATATGTATTTCATAGAATGGTTGTTTTTAATTAGTGTATGTGGAATGCTGGAACTATTATATTACTTGTATGTTTCCAGTTGAGATTTCCTATGTAATAGTCCTCAATTTCCTCACTTATCCTACTAGACAAGATTATACAAATATGACAATGCAAGTAATTTTAGAAGTCTTTCCACTGTGATTCAAGAACGCTGAAATGTCCCACGATACTATCCCTAGAAATCACTTGGGACGTGACATGGTGTCAGACAGTACCAATGATTCTGAACTGATGGGATGCATGCAATAAACTTTTGACATCATTCTTCCAGAGAACAGGATAAAACATGATAGCAGCCTGTTCTCCATTCTTTTAAGTTCATATTTCATCGGAGCTTCATAGAGTAGTGCAGTCAGCTAAATCTCTCAATTACTCAGCATAACTATTTTAACGCACATTTTAAAGAAGAGTGCATTTTTATATGAAACTAGATATACAATGGAATGCAAATGCCCCATAGGCAACTGATGTTGGTATGCCTTGTATAATTTGCATATATTTTCTCAGGATATTATTTATGGCAATTTTATAGTGTCAAGGATAGGATAGAATCACAACTAGTTTTTGATTATATATTCTAGTTGAGATTCACACGTATACAACTATTCAACAATATAAAAATTGGTAATTAAATCTATGTTTGTACAGCACTAATTTAGGAATTTACATTTTACCAGCCATCCACAGAATAATTTGTTATTCAAAACCATGACAAGTTCCACTGAATTCCTATAAAGCCCAAATACTAAGCAAACGAACACTGAGTGTGTGCATGTTCTCACAGCTGATTAGCAGAAAATGTGATTTAAACAAAATTCACCTCATTTTTGACCCAGCAGTTCAGTGAACAAGGAGGAAGTCCACAGTCTTAATGGCAAAACTGACTTAATCAGTCTCTACATCACTAGGTTTAGGATTAAGAGCGAAGCACATTCCACTTATAAGTTTTACTGGAATTTGATATGATCAATTCATGATTTAAAATCTCTAGGTTCTCCTCCAATTTGTCTGTAGACATAGTGTGCCACAGACTTAGACTTCTGCTTCTCCCTCATTTTCTTCAAACAGAACCACTTTGCAAGTGTCTACATGTTCTAGAAAGTACACATTTTCTGTGGTGGCCACTTCTTCAGAACAGTCCGACGCTGTCAGGCCTCTGAAGCAAAGGGGGGGAAAGCTGAAACACAAGGTTCATCTGATAAGTTTTACATTAAGCAATACAAGCTGGACAGAATAAAATGTAGCTTTTGGCTCAAAACGTCTGAGTCTTGGTGTGGAAACGAGTACGTGGTTGTCCCACCAAAGCATTCTCTGTCAGGGAAGTCTTGACTGGGGAGTATGTTTTGTTTACCTATCAGGTGTAAATTTCCAGGCACTCAGTTCATTTTGGGCTTGTTCCAGTTTGTCTTTAGTCTGTTCCAGTTCACCTTTCATTTTTAGGAAAAACAAGTTGATGGCTGGGTCCACCATCGTTGATCTCAGTTGAGCAACACTCGGTTGCTGGACTTGCTTGAGGTACTGTATCTGATTCTGAATGAAGGAAAGAAAATTAAGTCAATATATAGTTCCATGGGTTCACATAAGCTGAAAAATAATCCTTGCTTTTGTCTTAATATTAAAAGAAAATAACATTGATCTCTGAAATTATGTGACAGAATTTATAATGGGGGTTATAAATACTAAATTAATACAACATTACATGTACAATCACAAAGTTTAGAAGTGGCATCGCAATACAACTCCCCTCCTTCTACATGTGCATGTACTATTAACACATGCGCAAAACAGCAGAGCTTGCATTATAACAATGCTCCCACCATCTTGGCTTTTTCAACTGATCCTCCTGCCACTGATACACAGAAGTATTTATGGTATTAAGATAACTTTATATATACACTATTTGTAATTTTATTGTAAAACCCAAGTTACAAATAAATATTAATAACATTTGAAGTATTTTTCAACTGAGCAATTTATTGCCTTTTATGAAGTTTACTTTTTAGTGTTGGCAATGTCTCATAACTTGAAAAACCCATTTCTACTCATTAAGGATTACAAGGAAAAACTGGATCAGTTAAGAAATATGCATCTCTGATACTTACAGACTTTTAGAATATTAAAAGCTAATTCTACACAACTTGAGAGGAGGACTGTAAACTATGATTTAATGAGGCAGAGTTTAGTGAGTTTCAATTACACTTATTCCAATATATGGCATTAATTGTTCAGTGAGCTATAACAGTAAAAATGCAATGTTTGTAATCAATTGAAAAATACTAATGCAATCAATAATCATTGTTCTCAAAAATCATAAATTCTCAAACTTTGGGCTCCTGAGAATTAGAAACTCAAGAAAATTAAACATGGTAAGAGATGATTGCAAGAAAGTCCTGTGGCTTTAATAATATAGCTTTATTTTTCTCAGATTTGGGACAATCCCAATAAGCTAGAGGGTTACAGATGGCATCACTGAAGGTTGATTATATCAATAACAGTCAGAATGACTTTCAGCTTCTTTTCCTGGTTTTGGGGAGAGGGGTTTATTGTGACAATGGGAACAGGAAGACTCTTGAGGAAAACTGCTCCATTTCCATCCTTAAAAAGTTTCCAATTCTCACCAAAACAAATGTGCTGCTAAAATTTAGTGTTAAAATTTCAGCAGTGAAGGGAGAAGGGATCTCTTGGAGGGATCCCATTCCATTTTCCACCTTTATTTTTGAGAAAATATCCACAAACACACACACACAATATAAATTGGCCACTTTGCTGCTGGATTTCATGTTTATGGTTCAGATGCTACAAAGTAGCAATTAGGGTAAAAGACATACATCAGACCCCAGTCTACAAGATGCATCAAATAATTAGGATTTTACTTTAACCAATTTATTCCAATTAATAAATATTGGCTGAAATACATGGGGTCTCAGATAATACTATAAACAGCTGTATTCATTTAGAAAACAGTTACAACAAAAATGTGAACGCTTTAGAAATATGTATAGCATACAAGATTTAGAAGCATCTATGGTAAAAATGTGAAAGGATGCACAACAAATATATGAAATGCTGTAGAGAGTTGTGCATACATGTTTGTACATATTATGATGGATCATGCAAGGATTAGTGGACCAACAACAGTTATAAAATACACCTTTGATGATAAGACAAGTCAGACAATATTTGAAATAATATTTCTGTGGTAAATTCTACAAAAATCATTGGCAGTATATCATCATACTAGCCACTGTCATGGAAAAGCAAATGCTATTCCAGTCTTTTTTGTTAGCATCTTCCAGAAACCAGACAGGAAATTTAATTTCTTAATTATTACAGCTATACCCTAGTAATCAATAATTAAATAAAACCAATTGTCTGAAGTTCTTCATTAAGAGGAATTTTTACTCCTCTTACCATTGGTAAGATAGTAAGTGCTGAAATGAACGACTATTATTATTTGGAAATCAGTACTATCAGTGAAGTACAAATAGATATTCCCCTCTTTTTTTATACTGCTGGAAGGCAATCCTGGCAGCAAGAACTGCATTTATCTATCAATAGTCCAGACTAGGCTTATATATTTTCAGGGCTGTTCCCAGGATAGATTTTTTGACTTAAAGTGGTATGACAAACGTTGTATAATTTGAACATACTAAGATTTCAAACAGGAACCATCTGAAGTTACAACAGTGCTGAAAAATAACTTTACAACCAAGTGTCCCTCAGTGACTATGCTGGGGAGAATGGTTAAAAACCAAACAAAAGTAGAAGGTGTGAAACCAATTAATCTGTCAGTTTCAAATCACCTCTCCTCGGGCTATTGCCCCGAACATTCCAAAGGGCAAGGGAGCGGAGAAAAGAAAAGCAGAGGTGCAATCATGTGATTTTCATTTTAGTGACTGTTTCACTTAATGACAGAACTGCAGACCCCAATTGTGGTTGCTACACAAGGATTACCTGCAACTCCTAAATCGGCAAAGAAAGCAAACCCTAATTTGCTATCAAATTTCAGTAGTGTAGTTGGGGATTCCTTCAAGGACTTCAAGACAGAGATTCAGGACATGCAATTACATTACCATCTCAAAAAAAGCTTTTGTTTTAGATTTATATAAGGAGTCCTTGGTACTCTCTGTTTATATAGTTATGAACATTACAATGGAATTGTGCAATACAAAGTAGTGGTATTATATCTCTAATGTTAGTGATAAATCTAACTGAAATCTGTATTGAACATATTTTGCAATCATTATCATGTCATCTATATTTGCTTAAGGTTTGTTATTGAACTACAGAAGCTCAGATCTACTTGAAAAATTAGAAATATGTCAAAATATTTTACATCATTTAACAGTCTTGATAAAAATATAAAAATCCAAGTTCATGCTAAATAGTTGACATTTCTGTTTAGAGCATTCAAAGCCAAATCAATCGATTTTAATAGAGATCTGATTAACTTTACTTACAGTACACTCTTGCATCTCTTGTTCTTTAGTTGCTAGCCGCATCACTAAGATATTTTCTCTTCGAGCAGATTCTTGCTGTTGCTGCTTCAGTTTTTCTTCAGATTCTCTTAATCCAGTCACATCATTGGCTAGTGTTCAAAAGGGAAGCGATTACAAGCTTTATTACCAAAAACCTCAAAGTAGCAAGATAAAAATTATATCTAAACAAACCAAAGCCAAAAAATAACGTTGACAATAAATACTATTTATTTGTCTCTCTTACTTTTGGAAGGGAATGTAAGAAAGAAAGAAACAGCTCCTATGAGAACACAACAAAAAAACTCAACCTATGACTATTTTCTATGGTTCACAAAAGAACAGAAAATATTAGTAATGCATAACTGTGTATCATACAAGTTATGTAACTCTGTGCTAATCCATTGTCTCATTCCTAATGCAAGAAATTAATCTGCAAATTTATGATAATATTTTACACCCATGGGAAAAAGCAGCTGCTACTTCTGTTTAAAAGGAGGTACAAATAAAATATGCATGACCATTATTAACAGTGAACCTCCCACAGGGATACAACTATAACAGATTTCCATAATTGAATTCATAAAAAAAATTCAAAAAATGTAATGCTAAAGTTTTTTTAAAAGCAAACAAAACAAAGAGGGGATACAAAAAGGAATTGGTTTAACTTTTTGACACCTACTGTTTGCAAGGTATCACAAGATAAACACAACACTAGCAAATTTTCTGTGGTTATTTATCTGTTGATGCTCTAAGACAACTTGATAATTAGATTATCTTATTTCCTATTAACATGTTAAGTTCTTCTGTACAAGAATAACATGTCACTTCTCTGAATAAAAAACATATAAGAATGAAGCAATAATTATAAAATTTGACCCATATCAGTATCAGAATTAGAAAGTGGAATGTAAACATATGCTTAATTAAAATACATTGTTATAACACATTTTAAATGTATAATCAAATCAATAATTTTATGGATGCATTATTAGAAAATGATTATCTAAAAATAATAACCCAAAGATGTTTGAGATTTAATATTGGGATTTAAAAATGTGTTATACTCTAATGCATGATTTAATTGGTTAAAAGGAAGACTGCATATTCTGAAGTTCTTTACATCAGAAACTGTATTTTTATCAGATTTTATCCTATATAAAGGGACACAAAGAATTCGATTTCAATCATTCCAGTTGTTTAAGTAATTGTAAAGAACCATATAGGTCATACAAAGTAGTGAGTAATATGTGAAGTCCAAACATTCTAAAGGTATGAAAAACATTTCATTTTGAACCATTTGATGTTCAAAGCTTCATAAAATGTGTGAATTATGAAACGGGATTTTCACTTTATAGGTAATGTTTCAAATTCAAAACAGCATTTTTGCACTTGAAACTGGGAGTTTCATAAAATTTTACGCTCAAAATTTTTTGAATTAATCACTCTATCACATTCCATCTGTCAACTGAGAAAACATTTATCCTAATATCTGAGATTGACAAAGACCTGCTTCATTAAATTTATTGACAGTAACATGCAATTTGTTTTGTTTTTTACACATAGTGGTGAATTGAACAGTATTATAGGCAAAATAGGTGGCCTAATGAATATGCCCAATAAAAGCCTTCCATTGTTTCATATCACAAAGTTACTGATTCAAATATATTTAGTGTATAAATTTTAAATATATTGCTAGAGATGAATCTAAGTAGTCCTCGACTTACAATCATAATAGGAACCAAAAAGTTCATTAAGTGGTGCAATTGTTAAGTGACCACACATGATTTTGCAACTTTTGTCACAGTCATTAACAAAAAGATAGCACAGATACTGGCTTTTAATCAGTGACCTTTTTAATTTTATGTGATTCTGAATTTAGTTTAGTTTTACAAAAAGTTATTTACAAATGACTGAACGATAGAAGTCAGATAAAAACAACTTACTTCAATAGGAGTACTAGCCTGATGCTATTAGCATATAATCTTACTCAAGCAAGTGATAAACATTAAGTTCCCAGTGTGTGAATCAATATGTTCACACTACTTAAAAATGTACATTTTACTTGCTACACTATGTGTTGTTCAATTAGTCACTCCAAAACAATTAAATTTTATTACTTCTATTTTTCAAAGAATAAGACAGTATCTAATTATATTTTCATCTGATTTTCAACTTACAGTTTAGATCAGTATATTTGCCCTCAAGAGCTTGTACATATGCTTCATATTGCTTCCATCTAACAAAAAATGAAAAATGTTTCTGAATTGATATATCATAAAAAATAGCAGTATATGTTCAAACCCGCCCTAAGCTTTCATTATTTTTTTAATTACCTATCATTACAAAATACATAGGCAGCTACAGTACATAAACATACACCAAACAAGCCTCTATTTTAAATCGTAGTCTACTTTCCAAAAATTATCCTTTCTTTTGGTGGATTTGTACATCATTTTAAGCCAAAAACAAACTACATTATTACCTTATGTGTGAGCCAATATTGCAGAAGCAATATTGTTTGAACAGGTTTACAGTAGCATTAAGAGTTTTTATCTTTCTGAGTTTTTTCACCTTTGGCTCTTTTGATTACTTTTAAAAATGCATACATACCCATCACACTATTCTTTTTCAGGGGATAAGCAATATTATGGAAAATGCAAAAAAGAGTAAGAAAATAAAAGGACTCGTAAAATAAAAATATAACTGAAAAAAGGTAACTAAATATAGCCTACCACAAAACTATCTGCCGTATCTCCCCATACCTTTCTATCTTTGCAAACTATATTTGAACTTATTTGCCACCCAGAAAAGCTTGTAATGAGATGGGCAGTGAATAAATTTTAATTATTTGAAGGACTGCAATGGCTCAGCAAAATTTGTTAACTGCTTTTAGTCTCCTATTAGGGCAGAAAATGAGGCAAAATTAATTCTATAAACAACTAGTTCAAGGCCACTAAAGTGAAAACTGAATTGGGATTTTTGCCATGCCTGTTTAGCTAAACCTAACTATATATTCAAATTTGCACTTAATCTTAAGTTTTAAACTAATTTCAGGAATGCAAAAAACACATGTTGCTACACCTGTATTAAATCACAAGTTTTAGGTTAATAAGATGTGCAAATCTAACCACTGTGCTTTTTAAAACCACGCTTCCCAAATTATTAGTATGCATGAGAAAAGCCACTATCAGTTATTACCTGAATTTTGTTTAATAAAAACAATAATTTAGTGAAATGTATGGATTTAATCACTATGTCCTATACATGGGTAAAGTTTTCACTGAACAAAACTTCACTCCTGATTACTTCATAGACACATTTATGTAGTATGCTTGGCATGTCACTGCCTTATTCCAGGTTGTTTTTTTCAAAGTCTTCACCAGCAATAGCTCTTAGATTTTCTGGCAGTCACCCTGAAATACTAACCAGGAGGATTGTGCAGTACTTTAGATTTGATTTTGAAGAAGTGCTTCAAAATATGCTTATTTTCAGACCTGCACTTCAGAAGCCTCTCTGCAGCAATTGCACAAACTCAGGAAAAAAGCACAGCTGCTTTAACAAATTACAGAAAGATCCTACGTTTGTGAACCTATATATTTCAAAGGTCGTCTTCCAAGTGAATCCTATGAACACTGACTTTTTAAAGAAATTAGCCAACAATGGCTAGGGGCCACTTGTGATTAAAATAGTGGGAGTTTGGCTCAGACTACATGCAGTCCTTGCTTAACAACCATTCGTTCAGTGGCCATTTCAAATTACAAAAGCACTGAATGAAGGGACTTATACATGTGCTTGAAATTATGGGCATAGCCCCCTCATGGTCATATAATTGTAATTTGCAATATCTCGACAACTTTCCCATAAAGTCAATGGGGAAGCAAGCAAGGAAGGTTGCAAACCGTTTCCACCTGCTAAGAGGACTTTCTGGTTTATGGCTGAAAAAGGTCCATCCCAAAATCCAAACAGGATTTTAGCATGGAGCATTTGCAGGACAGGGCATTTGCAGCTAGCCCCCAGAAGTGAGAGGGAGTCCTCTTGTCTCTGGGGGCTGGCTGAAAAAAATCCATCCTGAAATCCAAGCAGGATTCTGGCTCAGAACGTTCACAGCACTGGGTGTTTGTAGACAGCCCAAAGAAACAAGAAGATTCACTTCTCTGGGAGGCTGGCTGCAAACACTTCTTTCAGTGACCCTCTTTTGAGATAAAAAGACTGCCCACTGGAGGATTTTAGCCCTGGACGGAGCACATTCCCTTTGGCAGGCAGCTCTTTTGCTCTGTCCACTTCACCACCAAGGAGATCATTTAATGACCACAACCAGAAGTGCCACTGTTGAGTGAGTCAATCACATGATGTCTTGCTTAATGAACACTTCACTCAATGACCAAAGATTCCAGTCTCAATTGTGGTCATAAGTCAAGAACTATCTGTAAACAATGGGATGCTTACAATTTTTCTTTTTTTATGTATTATTAAATTTATTTGCATCCCATCTTGTTCCTACAACTCTGGGCAGCTTACAATAAAATGTTATAAAAGATTAAATAAATAAAATAAAAATATTAAACTTGACAATTTTTCTGAAAATTCTCCTTGAATCAATATTTTAAGGGTTTAATTAATTCCCTCCATATGCCTGCTTCAGCTTAAACTTTTTAATATTTTATTATGCAAAAATGGTTTGTATTAATCCTAATTCAATAAGATACTGGATGCAAGATATGAGGAATGCATTTTTTGCAATTACGAGATAGATCACTATTTTACCTTAAGATCAATTCCTCTCTAGGTAGAACCTTGAAGTCTGTTTCGTTGAGACGGGCCTGCATAAAAATAATTACAATGAATTATTTCATCTAGTATCAGCAAGGAAGAATAGTAAGAGTACATGTTACCAGATTACCTTCTTTGGAAGTGGTTCTTCATTAGTCATTGTGAACTCTGTAAAAGAAACAGCACTACTGTAACTTCAGCCTCTTACAAATATAACTAAATCTGTACACAACATTAAAGTATAAAAGTTCCAATCAGTTTGAATATATATAGTATACTGTTATAACAGCTTTCGAACTTAATAAATACTTCAATTTCCAACAATTTACATATACCCACTGTAACTTGTAAGAAATCTATCAGTTAAGTCCCATATAATTATATTGTAAAAATAATCTATTCCTCAATTTATGGATAGTTAGAGCTCACATTTCTTTAAACAATATTGAACAGTTACATCATTTTTGTGAATGCATGAACATACATGAAAGTTCACTATTCTTCATATAAAACAGATTCATAATTTATTAATTTATCATTTTTGCTGTTTCAGCAAGTAACCAATCGACTCATATTTATTGACTTTCAAATATTACTATTTTTCTGCACTGCATAATCAATTCTTTAGTAAAAACATACATTTTTCATAATAGCAGAAAGCTGCTCAGAATTGGTTATAAGATAGGCAGCCATATCTTTTAAGTAAATAAAATAGGAAAGGAACTATTTTGCTCAAAGTTTTAGAACACTGAGAATTAGTTGTAGTGATGAGCTTCAGACCTGAATTATGCAATCTTAGTTTCCCCAAATTAGATAGTCACTATTTTTCAGGCCAAACTATCTCACAGGACCATTGCAAAAATGAAAGAATGGCAACAGGTATGCAGCAATTAACAACTCTGTTGTCTTATATATTGCTATATAAATTCAATCTGAAAACAGTATC
>JANHZU010005768.1:23693-36280 GCA_032468055.1 Acrochordus granulatus | reverse complement strand
TTGAAATGATTTTTTTGGTGAATATTTTTGGGGGCTTGGAACGGATTGTCCGTTTTTCCATTGTTCCCAATGGGAAACCTCGTTGCGCTTTAAGAGCATTTCGTGCTAAGAATGTTCTTCCGGAACGGATTAGTCTCGTCTTGTGAGGCACCACTGTACACCGAGAGCCAGACTGACACAATTAGGATGTTGCACTAGATGAGGAAGGCCCAAGTTCTAATGCACGCTCAGACAGGGAAATTCACTGTTACTTTCTCTTAGCCAGCCTATCAAGATCGGAGGGAATGCTGTATACAATATCTTGAGCTCTTGCACAAAAAGTGTGATATAAACAATAAAATAGTAATAAATAATTATAACGACACTTATATCCATCATATAATTAAATTATGTTCAATGTATATTACCCATAGTATATAACAAATACTATGTTATAAAATAGACAATCTTCAAAGGCATCCACCACTCTGCAGCCTTTTGTACCTTTTGCTCCATTCATTTTCAATAGTTTCTTATGTCCTGTTATATCTAATCAGGTATATCAAACATACAGATCTTAAAAATGGCATTCCGTTGGTTCTAGTTTTGTGCACTCATTTATTCAGTGTAAATACATTTCTAACAAAACCAAATTAAAAACTAATGTGAACGTGTGAACATTATATGCTGGAGACAACACATTCTCTTTCATCAATTTTTGAAGATTCAGTGTAATAAATATTATACGATGTACAATAAATAATCATGATGCATCATGATTGGAGTATCTACTGTATTTTTTAATTGTTTCAGCTGAAAATGTGGCCAAGCAATGGAAGGTTAGTCGAGAGGAACAAGACCAACTGGCTGTAAAGTCACAGAACAAGGCTGAAGATGCCCAGAAAGGTGGTGATTTTGATAAAGAGATTGTACCTGTCATTGTACCTTCTAGAAGAGGTTAGTGAGCACTTTGACATGCAAGGGACTGCTTTTTAATTATTATGGTCAGTTTGTAATTTTAATGATCCAACTTTATATTCATTTATCTGCGTCAGTTCTCCCTCCAAAATAAAATATTAAAGCAATAGGTGTGTTGGAAAGGGAGAGTCACTTAGTTATTTCAGACATAATTACTTAATCCTTACTGCTAGATGAACATAAAATTATGAATGCAACCATTGTGTGCTGCCAATCATAAGCATCTATTCTTGAAAAGAGAAGTATTATTATAGATTGGGAAAGAACATAATTTCATTAATGTATAAAATGTGCTGCCATAATGTCAATTTTGAAATGATTCGTAGATTGAGCCAGAGTTTCTTTTTGTTTCAGTAACTTGTATTTTTTTTAAAAAGAAATGTATTAACAATAATTTAGAGAACAATTCCACTTAATTTTTGAAGTTCTTGTGAGTTAATTTCAAGACATTTATTCTTGGGACAATAAGAGTTTCATGTATTGTTAAGCCATAGTTTGCATAATAGTGAATAAATCACAACAGGTGGACTTCATATCTTATGCTAGGCCAAAACCAACCAAAAATGATTGGATTCACAGTATACCTAAACCCCAGTGTAGAACCCTATGGCTTAATATATGAACTCAGTTCATCACTCCTTCGCTAGAATACATATAATTCAGGAGTGCAGGAAATTCTAATCACTGAAAAGGTGTCTAATAGTAGTTGGCATACAAAGGGAGAAATAGTCATAATATTACTACTTTTTGTTAATGAGGATTATATTGGACAGTAGAGTTTTAGAATAAAATGCTATTGCAGATGGCCCGTCTCAACTGAAGGGCAGTACATATTTTTAATGAAACTATTAAGTTTCAACAAAGAATAAAATGTAAGAAAACAGAAAAAATAAAGACATAGAAAAGGTCAAGAAGGGAACAAAATTTGGAGTGCAGAAAAGGAAAAAAAACTAACTTCCACCTTCCTTTGGAACAGGTTCAGATATAACATACAGTAACCTCTTACTCAAAGATTAACAGTGATACACAGTATTTCCGTAAACTTGAACAGTTCTAATCAGATGCAAAAATCCAGTTTAATTCTTTCAGTTTCAAGCAAAAAATCTAAAAGTGGTTTCCAAGTAGAAACAAAGTTAGATTAGTCTTTCCTTTGATCAAAATAGAGTTTTGCATCTCCATCAACTCCAATAATTTCACCATCCGTTCTTCCATTGGTGGGAACCTGTAAGACCTTCCATCTTTCTGCATACAAAACTCATCTTGCTGTTATCATATATAAAAACTGTGCCATGTTTATCCATCAAACCAGAAGAAAAATCTCTAGTTTCAATTGTACACTTCTTCCAAGAATTCTCTGGATTAAGGTACGTCCACTATTCCTCTTTTTGTACCAAGTATAAAATGGCTGCTGCTGAAATACTTATTTTGACAGGCCCTACAGAAGTTAAAGCAGATGAACATCCTCGCCATGGGTGCAACATAGAAACAGTAGCAAAGCTGAAGCCTTGCTTCATAACCAGTGGTACAGGAACTGTGACTGCAGCAAATGCCTCAGGTTGGTTTATTGAGCAATTTAAAGATAAACCATAAAGTCATCTGTTTCGCTTTTAGCAATCTAATTGTATTTCACTTGAATAAAGAATATGGGGAGGAGGGCATTTTTCTAGTTCATTTTTCTAGTACAATTTGGATTTAGTGGAAGAAGTATGGATTATTGGAGTATGGTGTTGTGATTAGGTCTTGGATAAGGAATGCAAAGGACCAGGTAAAAAAGTAAATTAAATTGAAAAGAAACACAAAAAAGCACACAGATTAAATTGTATTTAATGCTAAGGCCACCTCCCTCAAAATGCAAAAAACATGCTTTATGTTAACTGACTACAACTGCTAAAAGTTTTGATTCCGGTGCTTTTTTTTGTGTTGAAAGTACCTACCAAGGCACACCTGGGTTGAGAGGATTTGCTGGTGGCGTCATCATTACCTGAGGGATGCCTGATGGGGGCTCCTTTCATGTCTGTTATTTTCCCACCAAAGTGGTACCTATTTATCGACTCACATTTGCATGTTCTCGAACTGCTAGGTTGGCAGGAGCTAGGTAGACAATGGGAGCTCACTCGGTTACACGGAAGCTCTTGGGTCTTGACCTGGAGAGGTCAAGCTGCTGACCTGCCCAACAAGCCCAGTGTCTTAACTGCTTGTGCCCCAATGCACCCATGCGATTCCAGTGCTACATACTGTTCAATTAAATTAAGTCTCTACTTTTTTAAGTGCCTATATATCTCGCTTCAGAAGATATAAAAAGTTAGATTTGCACCAGATGATTTTTTTTTCAAAGGGAAATGCATTTTTCTTCCATGCCTCATCCTGGCCAAATGGAAAAGTTTCCAGTGATGGAAATATACATGAAGATTAAGCTAGAGAAAATTGACATATTTGGAGAAGTATCAAGCTTTAAAGTAAGTTTTAAATTACTTTAAAGCTAATTAGTTGTTCCTTTCTCTTGCAGGTATAAATGATGGTGCTGCTGCTGTAATTCTTATGAAAAAATCAGAAGCAGTTAAACGAAATCTCACTCCTTTGGCACAGATTGTGTCTTGGGCTCAAGTTGGTGTTGATCCTTCTGTTATGGGAATAGCACCTGTCATGGCAATAAGAAAAGCTGTAAGTTGGAAACAGTGAATCCCACCAAATTGTTTTTTAGTATGTTTATGTCACAATATTTGTAGCCTGTCCCAACCCTGATGAATTATGGTCTTTTTGCTAGTGGATGTATCAATAGTCCTCTATGTTGTTATAACTTTTCACGTTTTTTTCTGGATATTAGATCTGTATATATGCATGTGTGCAGTCTGCTTTTTGAGGATAGAAAATAAATGCATTGGTCACTAGTGAAGACTGAAAACTCAAGAGTTAATTACTAATATCCTACACTTTATGCAGATTTAAATTTTTCTTTGTGCTGAATAACAGATTAGAGCTTATTTCAGCACATCTTAAGTACTGATTTAAACATCAGTAGGTTTACTACAAAGGAAAATTGTATTTCTAAAAACTTCAGACACCAGAACTTCATTTTCTTTAAATATTACAGTTATAATCATTTTAGAAAAATGAGAAAAAAACTCATTTTGCTAATAGTATTCAGCCCTGGTTTTTAATCACATTAATTGAAAAAAATTACTGATCTTTTATAGGTTGAAAAAGCTGGTTGGACATTGGATCAAGTGGATCTGTATGAAATTAATGAAGCTTTTGCTGCTGTGGGTGTTGCAATAATAAAAGAACTAAAACTGAATCCAGAAAAGGTATGTTCAACATTGCCATAAAAGCACAGTACCCCAAATACTGGAAATCTATTTATTTATAGCCTATAATGCATGTACTGTTCCAAATGAATAAGACACTGAAATTCACCTCCTTTGATATAAATATGCAGTATTTCTTAGATAAGATGGAGAGGGGTAGCGTTCAAAATAATTTGTAATCTGAAATAATCTCCAGGATATCAATTTGGGAAAATTGACAAATTATATAGATTGAGAATTCCTTCTAGTGCAAATTGCTGCTTCAATGATTAAGGGAAAGACTTAGCTTTGTCATCCTGATAGCAGAATCTCTCATTACCTAATGTCAACTTTTTAAGGAAACTGCTTGTTAAATATAAAGACATACAGTATTACATATCAGATAGAATTTGGCACTCAGTGATGTGTTTAAATGTTTGTTGACCTTTGGAAACGGCCTGTGTTGAGCTGTAGTCAAAGATATCAAAAATTATTCAGAGAACACGTGGAATGGTTGAAGGAATTGGATATATTTAAGCTGCAGAAAAGACAACTAAAGGGATATGTAACAGCTTATCTAAAGGATCATCCTATAAAGGATTGGAGTTGTTCTCCATTTCCCCAGAGGATTATGTATTCTTTCTATGGAAGTTCTCTACAGATTCACCTATTGAAGTGCATTAGCAGATTCTGCACAGAACAGTGGTATTGTACTGCAGGAGTACATCCTTCTGATCATTTTGGATCCTTCAGCATTCAGACATATCTTGATCTACCTGTAAATGTATGGAGCTATAGTCACCATTTTATGATAGTTCCAGTACTATCTAGGAAGGCAGTAACAGCTGAAGTTCATAGCAGTCACATCTATGGTTCTGTTGCAGAATGGTCCTTCCACAAATTTGGTGGTTGGCAATAAAAATTGAGTTGCCAAGCAGCAGCTGTAGTTTTAAAAATGCTAATAAAGTTAAAAGGTTTGAGTAGTAACATCAGTAAAGCAGTGGGAAGATTAACAGAGTTCTGTGTGCCTCAATATATAGTCATGCTCACCACATGACCACAGAAACGTCTTTGGACAATGCTGGCTCTTCAGCTACAAAATGGAAATGAGTACTGTGCCCTAGAGTTTGACACAACTGGCAGGTGAAACCTTTACATTTAGAGATAGATAAATGTGTTGTGCAACTGGTATCTGAATCAGATACATCCCAAGTTTCAAACATTGCAAATTTACTAGTCATTTAACCTTTAATCTGAATGTGAAAATGAGTTTTACTCACTTAACTATATTTGTTAGAGATTTCCTATCCTGCTTTAATTAGGCTCCAAAATAGGAAAGGAGTTGTACATTTGATTATAATTGATATATCTGACTGATAATGAAATAAAGTTTATTTTTATGACAGGTTAACATCGAAGGTGGGGCTGTGGCTCTTGGCCATCCTCTTGGAGCATCTGGTTGTCGAATCCTAGTTACACTTCTGCACTCATTAGAACGAACAGATGGAAAAAAAGGAGTTGCAGCTTTATGTATAGGAGGAGGAATGGGCATAGCTATGTGTGTAGAAAGATAAAGGAAACTTTGCTTTGATTGTGTACTAATTTGTAACATGACTTATCTTTATTTGTAGTAAAATTAACAAGACACAGTATTAGGCAATACCTATGTGTTGTGACAAGGCAAGATTTAAGTGTCTGCCTTACTGTCAGTTTAAATAGAATTTTCTTCAACAATCTACTTGGTCTCTTCTTGCCTCAGATTTCTATCAAGACGAGGGATCAACTGAACCTTTGAGAGCAGAAGGCAGCTTATACATGCTATTCACACCCACCATAATACTAACATCTGCAGATAAGCAACTTCATACTGCCTTTGAGAAAAGCAGCCATTCTATCATAGCGTTTTTCTCCTCCAATACTAGCAAAAAGCTGTGATTACAGTTCCTGAATATACAAGGGAAGGTTATATTCTGCTGTATTGGGAGCAGAAAACTCTGAAGAAACATATTAAACGTTAAGTTTTTGGTTATATTTGGCTTTGTCATTAGTGGAAGCTAGTGTTGAAATCCTCAGGTTCTTCCCAACCTCCCTCCCTTCACATTTTGCATTATAATACTGATACAAATACAAAATATGGCCATCTTTCATTTATTTTCTGGTTATGCAGGAGTTTGACAGCTTGCTTTCATTAACATACTAGTTAATACAGACTGGATAGAAATTCACAGGGATAGATAAATAAAAATTCACTTAGTCTTCAATTGCTCCAGAATGAACTGCATCTTCATAGCATCCTCCTTTTTCACCTTTACTTTCAGGGTGCAGCTTGATAAGATCATCAATTCGAAGAATAGTAATTGCTGCTTCTGTAGCAAACTTTAAGCTCTTTGTTTTTACTACTGTAGGCTCATATACACCAGCTTGTTTATTATCACGTGGTTTCCCATTGATTAAATCAAGACCAATCCTTTTAAAAAAGAAAACTGTTTTAAACAAATATACATTTCAAACATCTTCAGTCTTCTTAAATCCTAATCCTGAAACATGAACCCAGTTTCAAATGTAACACAAGTCAAACAAGTATCTTATTATATATTCAATAATTTTATTATATATACTAATAGTAGGAAAATCTAAAGTTTTAAAAATGGAACATTTCCAGTAACAATGACAATTTCTGTTCAGGACATGCCGATTTTGTTAAGAATGTATACAGCTGTTTTCCAAAGGGATTCCAAAAATCTTCCCAAGTGAAAATTATTTGTGAAGTTCCAAAGGAAAGAAGTCTATTGTTGGATCAAATTATGTCCAGAACATAACAAAACACTTCCAGTGTGGGGGGATTAACTTCTGGATAATTGCCAGTCTGTGCACTGAATGACTGTTATCCCAAAAGAAAATGGAACAGTCCAGAATTCTCATATCTGAAGTTTTATACTTCTCTTAACATGCATCCATCATTCCGTTTCTTCTGATAAAGCTGTAAGACCAGAATTACTTCAGATGGATTTTGTATGTTAGCATCTTGAGACTAGGAAACTGCTTAGTATGCTGAATGCTCATGCCTGATTCTGATGCATTCAATAAGATAAAGAACAGTAACTTCCTACAATGCATGAAAATGATCAATATTCTAATCTTGCCATCAATTCTTCCACGCACACTTACCACTTCAAATTTTTGCGATCTGGATTTACTTGAGCTTCATTGTGAAATGCTCTGAGTTTTGCAACAAGGTCTATAGCATCTTGAGCAGCATTAACTGCTAAAGTATTTGGAATAACTAGAAGAGATCTTGCAAATTCTGCTATAGCAAGCTGTTCTCGTGAACCCTAATTTAAACAAGAAAAGTTCTATTAATATTTAAATTAATACATTATAAAATAATGAACGGAGACAATGAACTACCCTTGCTGGATGTGCTGAAACAAAGACTGAACAGCCATCCATAGATAAAGCTTTAATATGGTCTCCTGCACTAAGCAGGAAGACTTATGCCTAAATAGCCCTTTCTAGTCCCAGTTTTATAAACTTTCCAGATATAGATGGCACTTAATGTTAGTATAAGTCTGAGAGTATAAAAAAGAAAAACATTACAATGTAAACTTAATTACTTACCATGCTAGTTGCATAATTTTCTAGATAAATGGAAAGTGCTGCTTCAACTGCACCACCTCCTGGTACAACAGACTTTGACTCTAGTATTCTTTTGACCACACAAAGTGCATCATGCAAAGACCTTTCCATTTCATCACACATGAAATCGTTTGCTCCTCGTAATATAATAGCAGCTGAAGTCCGTGCTTTAGTACTGTTTTAGAAAGAGAGAAATGTTTCCTTGTGAAATAATGATCAAATTAAAACAAAACTCTAAAACGAGGGGCAGGAAAATGCTAGCAGTAATACTGCGTGTCCAAGTCCATCAATGAAGTCAAGACATTTACTGTCTCAACATTTATAGATGGACTAAAAGTAATCTATCCCATGCGTATAACTGCTCACACGATTTGAAAATAGTATGGCAGCAATTAAATGGGAATTACTTTCAAAAGTTGCAGCAAAATGTGTCCATTAGAAATTACTTTATATAAGTATTTCCTTACTTCTTAATTAAAATTAATTCATCATCACAAATTCGTTCTTGAACCACCTCTTCTGCTTGTCCCAGCATTGATGCTTCAAAAGTTTCTTCACCTTCCAGATTTGCCAGGGTAGAACAAACAGTGGCTAATACAAAGTAAAAAGATTTGCTAAATCAACACAAAATATTTATATATAGATTCTAGTCTGAAAGAAGAATAGCAATCTCCTACATATTTAAGCTCTTTATTGACAGGACAAATAAACTGTGATTATATTTAGAGATTTCTGTAAATACCTCCAGAAGCTTTAGCAATGCGTTTAAGATCTCTTTTTAGAACTCTGCGTACTGCCATAGCACCAATATCCACAAAATATTTCAGACACATATCATCAATGCCTCCAGTGGTCAAAATAACATTTGCTCCTGTAGCCAAGATCTTCTGAATTTTCTCTTTAGTGATGTCAGCCTCTCTGCATGAGAAAGGGCAAATAGAACTATAAACTTAAATTCAAGAGCAATCAAAATATTTTTAATTAAAATAGTTGGAAAGTGTAGAGCATATCAGACAACTAGCTGTTATGTATTTGTGTTCTATTTCTAAACCAGTCACTGTATTCCAGGTAATACAGAAATTATTAAGAAACCTTAAGAGAAACTCTCAGTGATATTATTAATGGTATTTTTTCTATCATTACTGAATTTACCTTGTAAATGAACACCACCCCATATAATCTAATTCAGGGATAAGCAATGATTTGGGCTCAAGCAACCCCAAGTACATTGGGATACATAAGCATAGATTTTGGTTGCATAGAGTTTTTTCCTTACTAAGCAGTTAAAATGTTTCCTATGGCTGTTAAAACAGAGAAATATCCTGTCTCAGTTGTAACAATATCACTGGGAAAGTAATGATTTCACTAGTCCTCCCTCAAAACTCAAAAGTAGCTGAACTCTGTCTCTCCATTATTATATTGCATCTTTGGTTAATTCCTGAGAGTATTTCATAGGATACTTGTATGGTTAATACCATTAGAACACTTCAGGATTCTATTAATAAAAAAAGTAGGAGACATTATTAACTTTTAAAGAGATAAATACTTTTACCAGATTAAAAGGAATGGCAAATTGAGTTTTCAATTATAGATTAACTTAGACTTACAGAGTTACATAAACAAACCTCTTGCTATAAATTGGATATAGAAAGAATAATATTTTGGACAGAATAATCATATTCTTAATTGTATTTTGAATGCCTGCTTTTAATATGTGTGAGACAAATGCTATAAATGTACACATTTTTTCATTTACCTCTGTCTAATCTGATCCAGTTTTTCTGGGTCTGTGATTATCACCTGAACACCAAGCTTCATTTTAGTTTTCTGTAGGCTGAAATCAAGACATGCAATTTTTGCATTAACTATTCTCTTAGGCATACCTAAAAGAAAGAGAAAAATTATTCTAAGATTCTATATAAAAATAGAATTTTAATGCATCTAAAAACACAGTGATACTTTCTTTTCATAATAGTGGAAGTATCCTCATTAATAGGTAGTTTATGAAAAAAGACTTGCATGTACTTCCCATACGGGAGATTCCATTTCATTATAAACAGTAAGGTCAGACAGAATAATCCAGCATAAAATATTTGAAATTCACCAAAGCTTCCAGGATCTTTGAAGGCATACTTCTCCTTGATTGCTACTAAAATGCAAAGCTAAGCATTCAAAGATTATCAGACTACCCCTTTAATGAAAATACTTAATCCTGTACAATCATCAATATTCCTAGGTCAATTTATAGAAGATTCTTTTCCCAAAGAGATGTATAGAAACAATTACTTTTCCTCTAGAAACAAAAACTTTCCCATGTCTTCTGTTTTCTACAGGATATATTTATACCCAAGAATATCCGTATTCCATTCTGAATCCTCATCAACCTCTTTTGTCTTTTAAATATCACTTTCTGCCCTGCTCAATTTTTTTATGAGATAATTTAGGAGAGAAAATTTAAATTGATTACTATACTTATACTTCCATCCCTTACCACTAGGTTTGAGTGGAATTAAAGCTTCAAACCATATCTTGGCAGGCAAAGTACAAGCATAATTTAGAAAAGCCATTTCCATTCAAGCAAAAGAGAGAGATAATCCATCTGAAGTTACTTACCTCAGCTGTATTACAAATCTAAAATAATTTCAAGCTCCGCTTGTTTACATGCAGATATATTTTTGCAATAACTTTTTAAATTATTCCCATTTATTGCTTTGTTGGGGGGGAAAACTGAACTTACCTTGGGAACCCACAACACAGTTTAATGCATAGCCATTTACAAGAATACTCTCCTTCTGACTGCGACCATGTGCCTTCAAAACATTGATAGAGCTGACAGGATAATGTGGCTGTCCCTTTTGATCTGTGTATTTTACTGCAAGTACAGCATCTACAACCATGTTTGCAAAGAAGTCACTGTCACTATAAAAACAGTTAAGGTTAACATAATCTGATACATGAAATGAAAATCCTACATGGCTTACAACATTGAGATATTACAAATACAAATGAAAAATGATATTTTTCTTTAAAAAGTAATGGTTCAGTCAGTACCTAATTTCTACACAATATCACTTCCTAATTTTTCTCTCTGAAAGGATACACTCCTATGATTTTGGATGACATTGATGTTTTGGCTGCATTAATAAGACAGTCTCTGCCCAGCTCATCTGAGTTAATCACCAAATTTTCATTGATGTAACGAACTGCCTCTCTGTTGGGGAAAAATAGTATTTTCACAAAATCATTACAATTTAAATTTAATGCTCTCAGGGTCAGAAGCATGATAAAACACATGTAAAGTGGGAGTATGAAAAATGTACTACGTCAGGGAACACTGAAAGTTTTATTTTCTTCCAGACCACACTGTTCTGGCCATTCTAGAAAGTGGTCCAACTATTTTCTTCCGGAAGCTTCCAGAAGAAAAGAGACCCAGAATGTTCTACCTCCAGCACAGTAGGTTTTGCACATAATTAAAAGAAATCTCAAATTTATATTTTAATGGCCTTGAATTTCCATGTTTTCTAATATTTTAAAATATATCACTAAATATTTTAAAAAACAATACATATCTAAATGTTTAAACATAGTGTATCATACCTATTAGTGTATCTGTATTACACTTAATCATAAAACTAACAGCTAAAAGAATTTAAAGGCTTGGTGGGCAATTTTATAGATCAATTCTATATTGTAGCAAAAGCCCTGTTAACACTGACAAGATTGAGATATACTGCCATCATGACAGATACATTAGCAGAATATTTATGAATACAGATATTCATTTGGTCAATGACATGAATGAAATGGAGACAGGGCAAAAATGGTTCCTTGTTAATGAAAGCCAGACCATTGTTAACTAACTTGCCCCTAAATCCTTCTGCTTTACAGAATCACAACGGGTTGTACAAATAATTTCAGCAAATCACAAATTCTATTATAACCCTCAAATATTACCACAGTAACAACCACCTTTTCTCTCCACTGGTGAAGGGAGAAATCTCAGAAACACCTGCACTAACAAAGCACTGCTGACTTTTACTCGCTTACTCGTAAATATCAACTTGAATATAAATCCAAGGCTTGTTTTCCAGTTGCTTGTTATTGGGTGGCAGGTTAACAGGATTCTACATCAAGAGTAACAACAAAAGGACTCTGATTGTCAGCTGCCTCATGACTGACGGAAAAGATCCACTAAGTGGCCATCAGTATTTGAAAAATGATATGCTGATCCAAGAAAAAATGCATTATCTGATACTTTAAAATTTATATGTAAAACTTCACCAGTAAATTTTATCAGTTACTTAATTTAAACACTTCAACAGGTCTTACTTGCAAGCAAGACGATATCCACTAATAACAGAAGTTGGATGAATTTTTTGTTTCACCAATTCATCTGCATTTTTCAAAAGTTCTGCAGCAACAATTACCTAAGAAAAAGAACATATAATGTAATACCCTTGTGAAAAAACAGTAAAAAACAAAATAAATCACATAAACGTTAACTTCAGCAAATGAAATACATTCTTGGAAAATTTACAACTTGCATTTGCTTCATGAAGCAGAACTATTCAATTTACTCTAAATTATGTCCTAAGTTCCCCCCAGTGAGGCACCACCTTGCTGTGGTTGGGCGGCTTGTGTGCTCTGAAGAAGATGAAAGCTCTGCCAGAGGTTCAACCATACTGGACAGGTCTCATCAGAGGAGCCAGA
>JANHZU010005767.1:43496-59235 GCA_032468055.1 Acrochordus granulatus | reverse complement strand
CTCTCTCATCTTTTTAAGTGGGAGAACTTGCACAATTGGTGGCTGACTAAATACTTTTTTGCCCCACTGTATGTGAGTTTATGATGGCTCCAAAAGGCAGGAATCTAGAAGCATCTTTTCTGATTAATACATCTTATTAAAAATATAAGCTTTCATGAGTTATAGCTCCCTTTCTTCATTTGCGCTCTGCTCAAAAGGCAAAAGTCCACCTCCAGAATTTGCTTTATTTACATATTTCTTTTATTAAAGAAAGCTTCCTTTTATTAGAACTTGATAACAGTCATTCTTTACTTTTTTGGAGAAATACAGGAGAACTCTGCCCTTTCTTTTTTATCCAGGCCATTTTGTCAAACTACTGCTGGATTGAAACCAATCTCTTTCATTATTATATGAATTGATAACCATTGAAAATATTTGTTAATTTGCCCTCATGAGAAAAATAATGCTTATGCTTCAACTCTCTTCAATACTTCTTCTGTTTTTAAACTAGGAAAAGCTATAATTGCCTCAACTGCAAGAAAATCTCTGAAGGACATTTCAGAGTGGGAAGAGAGTATATAATAGGTTGGAGTTCAGTGTGTTCCAATAGCTGGTTTCAGCTAAATGATTTACAAAACCATAATGAAATGCTCTTTCAAACTCGGTGTAAAATAATAGCTTGGCATGTGGTAAAGGAGAATGAAGTCAAATGTTTTCAAAATATTTTGAGAAAGGGAGAGAATATCGTAAATTTAGGAAAGATGTATATGTGTAAAAGAAAGAATAAATACACCAAACATTGAAATTAAAAGGTTATTTATTTACTTTTGTTTTAAAATCACATTCTTTATTTTTTTTCAGGGAGGGGGATTTTGCTGTATGAGTTTGTGTTAGTGTTGAGAGAGGTCATCTAGCAAGACTAAGTGGCTCTGGGTTTTAGGAATCCCTGGTTCTTGGGACCTTCTATTTCTAGTTCTGGATAGGGTTGCACAACTTGTCAGTCCTCTTGAATTCATAGCTTCTGCTGGAAAAACGGGATAGTCATGGCCAGGAAAGCCTTTGTACAATATACTGTGTGTCATTTGTGCTTATTCCTGGACTGAGAAGCCCTGCTCATGATCGCTCATGTTTTAGACACCTCCTAATTGGACTGTAAAGTACTTGCAAGCTTTGTCTGGTGTCAAATAGAATGATGCAAGCAGTTATAGATGTCTGCACTTCATCACGTGTGACACCTCTACTCCACAAGTTACATTGGTTGCCAGTGTGCTTCCAGGTTAATTCAGGTTCTGGTAGATACTTTTAAAGTTCTTAATGGCTATTTATTGGACCATCTCTCTCCAGTTCTATCTACCTGTCTTAAACCTGTAGATCTAGGCAGATCTATCTACTTTGTAGCGATTCGCAGATGGGATCTGATATCATCCAATAGGTCAGATGAAGTGAAAGTAAGAGACAGACAAAGTGATGCTTGGAAAGTGGAGAGGTAGAGATGAGCAGAAGCAGATGCTTGCTTTGCTTTTGCTGTTTTGCTGCCTTCCCTGAGCTCTCTTCCTCTTTTATTCATATGTGACATAATACACCATTTAGTTGCAGGATGTGGACATAATACAATCAGACAGGTCAATTGGGCAAGAGTTCATAATTCCTTATTCTAGTTTCCAGAGAACGAGACACAAACTTAAAAGGTAGTAATTATTTGTACAGGATTATCCTTCTAAGTTTTCTGCTTACTCTGTAAATAGGCGATTCATGGATTTACCCATGAGGTGCCATATCTACAGGAAGAGAGACTCAGTCCAGATAATGCCTTGATGGAATTAATCCTTGTAATATCTGCAGGAAGCAAAGTTCAGCAAAGTTCAGCTGACTAAGGTTGGATAGGATTATTCCCACATACTTGTCCGAGACCATCTAGATCTGGCAGGAAAGGCATGTTCCAAGACCTGTCATCAGGAAGTATCATCTGGGGGAACCCAGGTGGCACTACTCTCTGAAACATCATTCCCATGGAGAACATACTGACTTGCTAGTCTGTTGCAAAGCCTTGAGAACCTGGTTTGTCATCATGCCTGGGGCCTTGGAGATGTGAGAAAGTCTGTTGTATGCAGTGAGGAAAAGGCTTCTTCAAGACAGCACATGAGCACACAAGCTTAAATTTAGCCCTGACTAATTTGTATACTTTTGGACCTTGCCTGACCAACACTTATTTCAAATTACAGTTTCAATGGACAATAATATGATTGAGCAATGGGGTCACCCATATCCCCTATTGTGGCTAATGGAAGAATATGAATTTAAAACATTGAACTTTCACAGGAACCCCTCCCACCCACTGGTTTAGATTTGTGGATGATACCTGGGTCAAAATCAAAACACATGAAATGAAAGCCATTGACAGTAACATCTAAATCACATCTGAATATGTTAAAGGTAAGTTTTTGGCTTTTCTGGACTTTTCATACACATCAAAGACAGAAGCCTTTATACTGAAATGTATAGGAAGCCTACACACACAGATTGGTATTTATCCTTCGACTTCCATTATCCTTTGGAACACAAACTGGAAATAATCAAGACCTTAAAACATCATGTTGATGTTTTACCTTCAACCAAGGAAGAGTCCATCAAAGAAAATTTGCATATCAAAAATGCTCTCAATAATTGTGCCTATCCAAATTGGTCCTTTGTCAAAGTCACAAAAAGATCTAACCCTCTCTCATTCATTACGAAAGAAGTCATGCTGTTACTTAACAAATGTAACAGTATGACCATTCTATATGTTGCTGGAGTATCAGAAAAACTCAGGAGGATTTTCAATAAACATAACAATTCAAACTGATGAAAACATTTAAATTGTATTAATTAAATTAATACATCCTAAAGACAAGATTCCCAAGCACAAGCAGACAGATGTCATACATACCATTCAATGTCATGAAACCTGTTCAGAATTTTACATTGGGGAGATGAATCAGCCTCTGTATAATTTTCAACAACATAATAAATCTGAATCATCTGCAGTCAATTTACATCTTAAAGACCAAGGACATTTCTCTGAAGACTGCAAATTCCAAATTCTTGACAAAGAAACAAACTGGCATTTGAGAGAAATCAAATAATCTATTTATATAAAAATATTAAATCCTTCCATGAATAAGGAGGAACCAGATTTCAGTTGATTCCTGTTTACAATTTGGCTTTAAAATGTTTGCAGAAAAACAACCTTTCAGCAGACTCTGAAGTGATTGTGCTGAACCCCTAAGGCTATGTTTTCTCTAAATTTTAATTATTCTGTTTCAACTTATTGTGTGAGAAATGGTCTATGAACTGTTTCCTGGCCACTTTTGAGAAATGTATATTTTTCTTACCATCTTTTTCCTGGGGTTGAAAAAGCCTCCTGGATAGGAGTCAAAATGTTTTCTGGTTACATCTAATAATAAAAGTCCAGTTGTCTTTTTTTTTTAAGAAAGCTTGCATTTTTGTAAGTTTGCTACAAATCATGACCTGGGTTAATGAGAATATAACAACATTTATTTATTTATTTATTTTACACATTTCTATGCCGCCAATTTCCGAAGGCTCTTGGCGGCTTACATAGATTAGTTATTAATACTAATTTTACAATTTACAATTATGTAAACTATCCCCACCTCCCCATTGGCTGGCAATGTTGCATCTGGGCATCTCCACAGTTCCTGCTCTGCCCCTGACAGGAGGGTGGGCTGCTTCAGACTCGCTACTCAACTCTTATCACTTGACTCTTGCCGTCCACTTCACCCGTTCCCGTGAAGCCAGCCAGCTCCCACTCATTGAAGTGGTACCCGATTTATCTACTCGCAAGTTTTTACGTGCTTTCGAACTGCCGGGTGGGCAGAAGCTGAGCCTAAGTGACGGGCACTCACCCTGTCATGCAGAGCTGTGAATTGAACCTGCCAGCATGCTGGCCATTTCTGGTCGACATAGCTGGCGGCATTAATCCGCTGCTCTACCGCACCTCTACATAAGTCTGTTGTATAGTGATATTAATTATTGCTGTAGGTTAATTCTTTCCCAGTTTATATATAATTTTACTATATTGTTTTTCATCTGTTTTTAAGTTCTGTTAGCCACTCAGTCATGTATTTTGAGATAGGCTGCCATATAAAACTAACACATAAACAAATTTCCAATTTTCACAGCTTTTTTTAATAGCATTTTTAAACCTGTTCTTTACTATTGTTTCCCGGCCAGAATCTTCACAATGTAAGTAAATCATAGGAAATGAATGTATTTATTTTTTCCTCTGTGGAACATTACATGTTTTTGAAAAAGGAGCAGCAATTGCCTTCTGATGTATTCTGCTAGATTGGAAAGGACAAGCCCTTTGTGCCTTCCTGAGTCCAGCTTCTTAATTATATCTTTCCCGTGTTTACATGAACTTTAGTTTCCTTTTCAATAGGCTTGTAGAACAATCCTTGTTGCTGACCTGTATGTGCTGGTGAATTTCACCATAAAGTGAGTACTGATGAGTTGAAAAGTTCAGTGAACAGGAAAATTCTGCCGCTTTCATTGCCAGTGTGACTTTATTACCATGCCTTTCACAGCAATTTAACAGTTACCCTGGTAACGGATTCGGGGAGGTAATGGGATCGCAGGCATTAGAGGAGAGGAAAGGCTAGGAGGACCAGGGAAAACCATCTGCTGCCTTCCCTTCCTGGGGCTGTTTGCTCATTGGATGCTTCTCAATCTGACACTCATTGTCCCTGCATGCAAATGAAGAGGGTGAAACCACAGGCCCGCCCTCTTTAGCTGACCCTGGCGATTTGTCTTTCTAATTCTATTGAAATAATAATCACAATTTGTTTCTGATTAATTAACTAACCTTTTGGTAAAAGGATTAGATAACAAAATTGCTGCCTATTCGGAGATAATGAGATTTTTTATTACTCTGTCAAACTGGGGGATGGGCAGAAGAGCATTGATGTGTCAGTAGCCACCATGTCAGGGTTTGGGAAGATGGGGAGATCTAAATCTTTCTGCAACACAGTTATTATCCTTCAGGGATTCAATGTGCTCTTAATTCCATAGCTTCGCATCATCTGCTCTAAACATTTGTTTTCTTTTTTCCAGACCCTATAAATAAGGTAATAAACACATTGGCAGATGGAGAAGTGGTCAGGTGCTAACTTGTTTTAAGGATATGACTCTGAAAGGAGAAAAGCTTCAAAACGTTTGGAAATTCAACAACTTCTCTATGTGCTATAGTCTGTGCTGGTGTGTTTGTAAAGTGTGACAGTGTGAAGAAAGCAGTAAAATCTTTGTGAGAGTGCAATAAATTAAATGGCATTTGGAAACAGACAGTACAGGGTAGCCTAGTCATTCTGGGCAAGAGATGGATCCTCCAGATTGCTCAAGTATTTCCCTTATGCATGAAAAAAGATAGGCAAAGCTATCAATGAAAGGCATTAGAGATAATCTTGCTTGTAAATAAAATGAGTCACAGTGGAACGTGTGTTACACTGTCATGTTATTCCTTCTTGTTATATACATTGTACTTTATTTATGTATTACAAATTAGATTTGCATTCTAATTCCTTTAAAGAGCACAGAAATTGAAAGGGAGCTTACCACCTGCCTCTTCTTTCACGATGAACTGTACTGTGTGTTAGAAAAGACCCCGTTCAATAACCCATGGAATTTTGCCACATCCCTTTTCTTTAAGATCACAAAGGTATCATCCACATAATGGCACCAGAATGTGGGTTGATATAGTTTGAAGACACAGGTTTCTAATCTCTGCAGGACCAGTTCAGCTGTAATACCAGACATGGGTGAGACTGTTGCGTCCCTTTTATCTGTTCCTATAATATTCCTTTGAAGGTGAAAAAAGTTTGCTGGCAATATTGGAACAGCTCCATCACCTGTGCCTTGCTAAGATGGTTGGCTGTTTTATCATACAGGACCTCCGGGCTGGCTGCGAAAGTCTCATTTGCCAAACTCAGGGATATTGATGTAAATAGGGACATCAAAAGACACCATAATTTCATCTGAAGCAATTTACTGGCCCTCCAACTCTGCCAAGAAATGTGTTGGGGAAGCCACAATTGTTTTCAAGGTCTTTGTTAAATAATTCAATTCCCCTGCCAGATATTTTGCTTGATTGTAAAGTATACTCCCTCTCAAAACCACTATTGGTTTTAATGGTATATCTGGCTTATGGATTTTTGGCAGTCCATACAGGGGCTACCTCTGTCGGGCACATACTGTTCCATTCCTTCTCTGAAATCACCTTTGATTTAAATATCTCACGTGTGTAGACTGACTTCATCTCTGTGATGTTGACTGGTATATAGGCATATTGATCATTCAGTAAAGCAAGAGCTTTAGAGTCAGAACGTTACTTATGTCAATTTATGTGATCACCCATATCATTATAACGCCCTGGGCAGCTAACAACAAACACAACGTAAGTAGAAATAAATACATAATCGAAGCCAAGATAACATAACAAGCTTAATCAGGTTATGGGCTCTAACTGGTATCATGACCTCCATGCCTGGGAATGCAGCTGTCTGCAGGTCCTTTGGAAAGGCCAGCTGGATTGGGTTGGGATTAATTTAATCTTGTGTTTGTGGGGGAAGATATATCAAAATGAACTTAGTATTATCATTTGTTATTGTGGATAAGTAAGTTAAAGCCCAGGGCACATATGACTCTGGTGGTCATCACATTTGGATAATTCTCTACCTAGAGTTTGTACATGGCAATACCAAATTCTTCTGAATTTTTCTGAATTCATAATCAGTTTTCCAAATATAAAAAACATTCAAAACCTTACAGTTTAACATACAGTTTAGAAGTAAATCATTTAGGTATTTCACACTTCAAATTTTGTGAAAAAATATATTTACACAAACACGTGTATGCACTATTCAAACTTCCTAAAAATTAATATAATAATGACAACAGAATAAAATATATATGAATGAATATGTACCAGGGAATTAGGGAAGAAAGACTGTAAACTATAAAATTTCCAGGTTGAAATGATCGTGGCATGGGACTAGGTTATCTGAGGAATTGTGTCACCCCAATGGGAAGTTCCCATCCCACCAGAATTGGTAAAAGAGACCTTCTCTGAATCCCATCAGCCAAGGAATTTTGACTGACGGGGTCAAGGAGAAGAGCCTTTTCTGCTGTGGCTCTTGCCCTGTTGAACATCATGCCCCAGAAGTGAGGTCTACCCCCACCCTTATAGCCTTCCAAAAGAGCCTTAAGACTTGGCTCTGCCAACTGACCTGGGGCCTCAATGGGGCTACTCCATCTTGGAGGTGGTTGGTAGTTTAGTTAGTAGTCACCTCCATTCCCCCATATATATGTTTTGACTCCTCCTCTTGGTCCAGCTGAGTTCTTTTTAAAGGTTTTTAAAGGGTTGAATTGTTTTTATTATTGTTTTATTGTAAGCCACTGAGAGTCACTTGAGCTCATCAGCATATAAATTTAACAAATAAATAAATGTCACATATGATAGAACACAAGCATTAAAATGTTATGAAATGTAGGATAACTTATAGATTTATTTGTATACATTAATTTGCGTATTTAAAGTCAATTGGTTGGTTAGAAATGCTAGAATTGCTCAGTTTTGGGAAAGTGTCAATATCAATGATGTTGTTTATAGTACTACCACAATCAAGGGATGCTAATTAGATGTTAATGAATCTTTCTCAGAGAGGTAATGTGACATAGCTGCGATGTACACTGGATACATTATGTACATTTGTCTTTATTAGAATACATGATAGAAAATCAGACGCCCAAGACACTTACTGTATTTTGCTATAATTGGAAAAGAAATTATTTTCTTCTTAGAGCAAGCTTTCTACAGGACAGATAATATTAATAATCATTTCATTTTTACATGTATCTTGTCAGTTTCCTTTTCTGGATACAGCCCTTCCCCGAGCTCTGCAGCTTATCAATGCAGATATGAGGAAAATAAAAGAAAAAGAAAAATATGAAGGAAGTAGTCATTTTCCTGAAAAAAAAATGCTACTATTACTATATTTAATATTCCAATTGGCTCATAATGTTAATGAAATTTTAACATTATATGATGTGAAAGTCACATATATCCATTATGTGCCATCCAGGGAACAATTTTTTCCAGGCACGGTCTCAGAAAACTTTGTTACAAAAATTTTTTTTTATTATTTTCTCTTCAAAATGAGAAGTTTCCAAAAAGTCACAATATTAGAAGGGTGTTGCCAGGCAGCCTAAATGGAGATTGTGGCCCTCACTTCAACTACACAGGAAATGACAACTACAGCTTTGCGCTTTCACAGAATGGCTACTCTTAAGAATGACATTACTTCATTGCCATGGTATTTCTTTTGTACCTAGTAGCAATCTCGTAATTGCTCCCTTCAATTACCACATCAGCACTGTATCTGCATGCAAGCCTTTTTATTTGTGTTACGAATGATATCTATTTCCATTACAGCAAAGCTTACAGCAAAGTTTGTCTCGAGAGGAAATCAAATCCATTAATTCAGAAATTTCAAGCATGGTTGGCTCTGGTATAAGGAGAATTTCTTATGCTAATAGCAAATGTGTCTGAGATGGAAGGGAAAAAAAGCTGACGCTGACCTGGCATGGATTATTTTTATTGTAACTTAAGCAAATCCAACAGCACTCAGAAAAAAAATAGAAACTTGATTTTATATCATTCACTTTAATGGGCTTTACAAGCCTTTGATTTGCCCAATGACGATTTAAATCATGATCTTTTGCGTAATGCAACAAGAAATTGAGATTATTATTATATCCACAAAAAATGTGAAATCACGGCTGCCAGTCTTTTAACTGGTGTTGGCCTTCATACACATTGAGTTCTTCCCAAATACCTAGGATGTTGTAATGTATCGGCATAATACCATATGCTGATCCAAGCAGAGTTGACTTTTTCTCAATTGACAGAACGAAATTTAGTTAATGAGCAGATTTTCTAAGTGCTGTCCAAGTTTTTTAGGTATGGCACCCTATTATTATTATGGTTGGTTGCATAGCGAGTTAGATGTTTAAAATGGATTTGCCATTTTTATCCAGTTATCTAGTTCCTCCCAAGGACCTGGGATAGGGAGATGTTATTATTATTATTGTTATGTTAGAAAACTCACGCACCTCACAACAAATGTATCAAACTATTTATTTTAATGAAGAAAAGCACATAGGATTAAAAAGAATTGTACATAGACGATTGATCCAGACTTGCCATCAACAGAGTTTTCTCTTTTGGAGAAATGGAAGAGAAATTATCTTCATGGCTGCCTCCTTTCCTATCAGCATTCTGAAAATTTCATCTGGGACAATAAAATAATTCTGAAACAAAGTTCCAGAGAGTATGAGAGATTGTAAGTGGAAGGGAAGATTACAAAAATAGTTTTCCTATTCCTTAAACAGGGAATCTCTGTTAGATATCAGTCTCTTCCAAGAACAGAAGTACAGTAGTCTTTTGGGATCATAAAACAGCCTGTCTAAGTCATCATAATTTAATAACCAGGATGAGAAAGAAAAGCAGACTTAACTAATCATTACAAAGTTGTATCAGTTGATTGTAAGATAAAAGGGAAAAATAAGTTTTATAACTGTTCAGTAATTCAGCCTTTCATACAACAGAGAGTCACAAAATGATCAGTTGCATGAAATGAAAATATTTGCGTTATTTCATTGTGATAATATTCAGAGAGCAAATCAAACAGTGTCTTTATTGAATTTAATAAATGTTTAGATTTTAGTATGTAATTTTTTAGTTATTCAGATATCTTCTTTGAAATGAGGATTGAAGAGTCTATTTTAACAATGAAATAGGAGAAACCATTGTCGGTCATGCAGATATTATATTTGAAAATATATTCCTTTATACAGGCAATTCTTTCTCCAGTGAAATCAGTATACTTTGGAGAATTTGTACAAATATGAATTTAATAACAATTTCTTTATTTTCTCCTTTTTCTCTGACAAACACAGTGTATTAAATGAATAACTGATAGTTGATTTTAAAACTCTCTGATGTATCAGCATAAATATGACCAAACTATATTATGTTTGGAGAAAGAAAATCTCTTTCCCTGAATGCTACTTGAGGCAGATTTTTTTCCCTCCCTCTTGCCAGTCTGGGCTTCTCATTTAATGCATTTGTCTCATTTGCATCACTTGGTTTTGTGTTCAATTAGCAGGCTTAACAAGATAAAGGCAGACACTGACCCAGAAAAAAACAAACCAGATTGCTGCCAAGCTAGTCCTTCGTGAAGCAGAGGAGCTGTGACCTGTTTATGTCAATGTGAAATGCCGGATATCTCTAGCACCAGATTGGAATCAATGTCTTTGTTTTTTTTTTAAGAAAGCATATATGAAGTGCAGTCTGGTCTTTGCCCTTCATTTTCATTGCAACCTCCTTCAGTGCTGTAAATCAGAGCTCATTGGAAGCTCTTGTACACTGACCACTGATAAGCTGTTGAGAAGCAGGCAAAGCTTTTAGGAATTGCTGAACCATGAAGCTGACCTGCTCAGTGTTTTGTTGTAGACTATTAAAATCCAGGACTGATGTTTTAAGCTGATTCGGTTTTCTTCTTCTTTGGTCCTGGTGAAGCAACTCAAACCTCAGCTCATTATTTTAGCTGATTAAAATAAAAATGGGAATGAGAAAACCTGCTGTTTGAGAACCTACCTTCCGCCATCAAATTAATGAGACTATCTCATGCCGACATACTTTATGGGCTTATACAGTTTGACACTAATTTTCCAGCTAAAAAAAGATTTAATAACTGTAAGGCTGCTCTACTCTGTTTTATTGGGCAGCAAGGTAATTCTCCCGTTCAAAAAGAAATGTTTAAATCTTGTGCAAACATGTATTAGATTCTCACCACTTTGCACATAGTTTTCCACAGTTTCCTTGCGACATAAATTTTGTTTTATGTGGAAGAGAAGATTTGGACAATCAGTTACCATAAATGCAAGAAAAAAAAAACTATTAAGCCAGTCTTGCTCTCAGAGGGATCATACAATGTGTAAAACAATAAGATGTAGTTTAAATGTTCAGTGCTACCTAATTTTAAATATTTTCCTGGTATTAAATTGCATGGAACTTAGTAGGATGAAGTATGCATGGCTTATTTCAAAATTCCCTTGTTTCTTACATTTATTAACCTTTAGAACATAAAACCAATAATCTTCTGCTTCCATTTTTTAAAAACATTGGATTCCTCCTGATGCACAGAATTTAACATTTTAATCTATAGGAAGATTAAGTTAAAAGAAGAATTTAACATCAGACAGCTGGCAAAGCCCTGGGTGACAATATGTTATCACCAGAAATTTTTAAAGCATTCCCTAATTGGTGAGTGCCAATGGTTCCCTCTTTGTTTACTTATATTAATGCCACTGGGCAAATTCCTGTGGGCTGGAAAAATAGTATAGTAAAACCCAATATTTAAAAAGGAGATTCCACAAACCCTGCTCTTTTGCCCTATTGCTGACATAGGGTTACACTATATTCAAGGGACTTTCCTAAACATTTGTTGGAAGCTGCTCACCAAATTTTTATATTTACCACAAGGATTTGTCTATCCTATGTAAAGTATCTGTGATTATTGTAGTCCTCAGTATAGAATAAGATGTCTTCTCTGGCTTCTATTTGGTAAGATAAACCTAAGTAAAAAGGTTTGTTCCAATTTATGAAGAAATTGAGCCTATAAGTAATTGTGTAACCAAAGCTTTTCCCTGGAGAAAAGAATAGACTATCACCATTGCTCAGTTAGTTGGCAACAGCCAGTCAGTTGTAAAATATTTACACAATTCCTTAGAAGCCCATTCTCAGGTCGCTGCACATGCATAATTCCCATTATCCTTAATGGAAGTTATAAAGTGACAAGAAAATAAAAAGGCTTTTTAATTAGGAATAAGGGGGATTCAAGCATCAATCAGCTCAAGGCTACTATGACTGGTAGAGTTCACCTGGCACAGAAGGCAAGAATTAGAGAATGGGGTTTCCTTTTGTTTCTTGAATACCCATCAACCCTCCACATATTTCTCCTGTGTCACATTTTGACAGGAAAGGAGATAGCAAGACATAACCATCTTTGTTTCTGTGCCCTTGCTCTTAAAAAAAAATGCCACAGTATCACCATGCATTGATTCAGATCCTGAATTACTGGTGTTTAAAGAATTAAAAATACTATTGTTAATATATATTTATTAGAGATCTGATTTTTTCTTCATTCATACCATATAGGGAGTAATTTGACTATGTGACCACAATGCAGAGACAGTTTAATAAAAACAAGGAGAAAGCGCATACCTTGAAGGTTTCTTCCATTTTTGCATTCCCCTGAGAGAGGATCATCAGATAAATCCCCCTTTCCAGATGTGCTCTTTGGGTGTACTGAAATAGTTTCCAAATATCCTCACTATTGGTTGAAGTATTTAATCACTTCATGATGAAATTTGTATCTTAAGAAAATTAATTTGAGAAAGATAGTGCAAATCTTCATTTCTGAATTCAACATCAGTGTATACAGCTGTTTCTAATCTTTTCACATGGAATTTGTCAATATTTGCTAAATATAACAACTTGTTATGTCCAACTTGTTCCTGATATAAACTAAGGTCATTTGAACAATATTATTTTATTTTAGAATTATCAAAGTAAATTTTCTCTTCAAGCACTTTCCTGAGTGTAAGTTTTGTTTATAGCTTTATTATCATGAATAAATATAAAATATTTAGTGGTGTAGAGGCAATCTGCCAAAAATTTGTAACACTTGTTGCTGCAACCCCTTTTTGCTGATTACCAAAAATAAACAAACCGAGTTCTTAGAATTTCAAATCTGAGAAAGCATCATCACAATTAGATAAGATAGCAAGAGACATTGTATATACTGTACACAAACAATGGCTATTTTTTCAAGAATCCAGTGATGAAAGTTGAAAGGCTCCTAAATGTGGCATACAGTAATATTAAACTATTATGGGGAAGATTTAATTTCAAAGCCTCTGTCGGTGACAAAACTCATCAGGTTTCATCAAAACAAGTCCCTTGTTTTGGGCTAAAAATGAAAACAAAAAAAGAGCAAAGTGCTATTTATGGGCAGAGATACAATATTTGGATTAATTGCATTACTATAAAGTCACAATGCTTTATAGCTAGCTCCTATAATTTGGGGAGAAAAAAGGAGTTCACCCATGGATTATGTAGCACAGGTAAAATAAAAAAGCCTAATAGTGCCTATAGTGTTTTTATTTGCTTTTAACACAGATTAAATATTTCAGGAAGGTTAGGTCTTTATGAAGGATGAAACCTGACAATTTCTATTGAAATTAGTGCAAGTTACAATCACTAACTATAGCAACTGCTTGCTTAGATTATTTCTGCAGCGCTTTCAAAGTTCCCAGTAATTTTTTGCCAACTGTGCCTCAATCTTCCATCCACAGAGGGATTAAAACAGGCACTGCTGTGTAACCTATTCTTTCTACTGGAGAAAACAAATGGCAAGGAAGTAGGAAAAAAATACAAGGAGAAAATGTTAGAAATAAATTATGATAATTATCTAATTATTGCACAGATTGCATGCCTATAAAAATACTGCACTGACTAATCTATATATGTATTCTCTTTAAATAATTCAATCTAGCTATTTGTATGATCAGCAGATATAACAACAGGATGATTTTTGCAAAACATTAAGAATTAATTAAAAGTTATCAAATCTATTCAGCAAGTAAGAGACCTAGGAGGTCCAAATTCAATTTCCATACTATTTAATTGCTGGGTCACAATTCATTATGAAGTTCCTAGAAGCAAATGGGGCAATTTGGAGTAATTTTTAATTCACTCAAGCAGCACAGGAGTCTAATTAAGGTAGGTATTGTAACTTGAGTTTGATACATTTGTATCTTGAGACACTTCTTCCAAACCTATCTACAATATGGAAAAGGCAAAAAGGAGAGAGAGAGAGAGAGAAGGGAGTAGTGAATTAAGAAATCAATAGATGTGTCTTCAAATCAAAGTGATTATTTATTTATTATATCTCACCTTTATTACTTCTATAAATAACTCAAGGAGGCAAATGTACCTAATAATCCTTTTTCTTCCTATTTTCCCTACAATAACAACCCGTATAAGGTAGGTAGGCTTGAGAGAGAATGACTGGCCCAAAGTCACCCAGTTAGCTTTCATGCCTAAGGCCAGGATTAGAACTCATAGTCTTCTGGTGCCTTTAACCACTAGATCATATTGACTCCCTACCACTCTCTATTGATTCTTAAAATCATTTTTTCAGAGTACACATTAAATCACTATCAACAAGTATGAAATGTGATCTATGGATACAGATATATGTATAATCTGCATCCATATTTATGTTGGTTCTTCAGTTTCGGTTCGCTTTAGATCTATTGATTCCTAAATTCAATATTTTCTTCTCTCTCTTCAACACTCCTGCAGCCCCCTTTTCCTTATCTTTATCAAGGAATTTTTCTTGAACAAAAGCTAGACATGTATTCCTCATGTGTCTCCTTTGTTTATTACTCTGTGTGCTGAGATTCATGTGCAGAGTTGCCCAGAGGCTTTTGAATTAGGGCAAGTGACACACTAGAAGTGTGCAAAAGTTTCAAACATGAAAAGTTCCTCTTTCAAATTCCAAACTCTTGTTTCATTCTTCTGTAAGTCTCTCCAAACAGGGATTTCAGTCTTAAAATGGGATTATTCAAGCTTCAAAGATTTATGGAATAATTCATATATTATTTGAATCTATCCAAGTATAGTCAGAACAACCCATTCCAAATTTTGAATGCCTCCAGGTCCAAATATATCATATTAAAACATTTTCTGTATTTCTTCTAGATAGCACTATCCAGAGTAAATTAAAATATGCCAATTGTCTCACCTGTTGGTATGAACTTTGTAATGAGTTGTGGAATGAGATTAAATTAAATGTGAATGTGGACCCCCTAGACTTAATAATGCTGTGTATTTTGGAGAATTCCTTAATTATTCTTAAGGTTCTGAAACAGTCTTAAAACCTTTTGTTACATCTGCTGTTTGCACAAAGCACTAGTTTAAATCTGAGAACTGAATGTGAATATATATAATCCAATGTAATTTGTATTAGTTGTGATCTAATCATTTGACAAGTGCCACAATATATTTTAATGTTTGCTAATGTTGCTTTACTTTCATGGCAGCTTTTTTCCAGTGCAAAGAATATATTACACAACCATGCATGTATTTAATCCTTATATCTCTATTTACTGAAAGTAGCTGTCAGTAATATATACTGTATATTTTTGGGCTTATAAAAGTGCCTGATAGAGAACTGCCATGAGACAAAAATTAATCAGTCAAACACTGAAATGCATGAATGCAAACTATTAGCAGTATCATGTTTGCATAATGAACAGATGGTTAGGGAACTACAATAGATGTTATCTTGTGAAGACAAGGTTTGGGCTTTAATCCATTTGTGTCTTTGTTCTGAAATAATGCTAAGGTAATTTCTTGCACATGGGTAAAATTTAAAAATGAGCTATTTTATATTACATGAGAGAGAGAGAAAAACTAATTCATGTAATTCTTAGAATTGTTATATAATCTAGGATATGTGAGCCTTTGGTGAAGGATATTTAAATTTTGTCATGAAATGGATAAAAGTGATTGTGTGTGTGTGTTTGCACGTGCACTACCTTGGACATTTGCATCCTGTAAACAATTTTTAAAAGT
>JANHZU010005766.1:66198-80264 GCA_032468055.1 Acrochordus granulatus | reverse complement strand
GGGGACTTCCTGGAGATTGAATTGGAAGTCTGAAGTCTCAGGAGTTCTCTCTCTTGAATGCCTTTCACTTAATTTACGCTGTTTACGCAGCAGAGAGGAGAGCTCCGTTGTGAGATTTCCCATGTGAGCTGATCATGCGGTGCTCATTGCGATCAGGAATGTCGACATGCCGCCATGTGGCAGCATAGGCAGAACGCACACGCGCTGCTGCCCATATGGGAATGGAGTAAACTGCACAAGAGGAGAGTCGGCAGAATGTGTGCGTGCTTGCTGCGGCAGCAGAACTCTCGCATGGGGTTGCTGTCTGCAACAATGGAGTAAACCATGAGGTAAGAGTCGGCAGAACGCACGCGCACACTTGCTGCATTGGCAGAACTCTTGCATGGAGTTGTCTGAATGGGAAAGACCCCCCTTTTTATATTTGAAATCTTTTTAGCCCATCTGCCGGGTTTTTTATTTTGTTTTAATGGGGGTTTATTTTATTTAAATGTTTTAATACATTGGGGATTTTTTTTTGTTATTAGCCGCCGAGAGTCTTTGGATTTCAGTGGCATATAAATTTAATAAATAAATAAATAAAAATACAGAGCGCGCTTGCTGATGACGCACAAGGTTTGGCACGAAGTTTCCTCATCTCGTGAGTCGCGGCTCATCTAGCGGAATATTTTTGATTAATTTTTTTTGCTTGTCCTGCGAGTCTTGTAAGTTACTTGTCTTACGAGGTGCCACTGTATTTTGGCAGATATTTTAAAGGACTTGTGTCCTTTAAAAATAGCTTTATCATTCTGACCATTTTAAATTCCTTTAAATTGTAGTTTTATGACATTCTTAAGCTTCGGTTAACCAAGGAGAAACCCTTTAAATCTAATATGATCAATTTAAAGTTTCCTGAATTGATTCTTTGAAAAAAAGAAAGGGTTTGGAAGACAACTCCTTTTATATTCAGGGAATGAATAAAAATCTACACAAAAGAAGTCCTATCTGGAAAGGATAACACATACTATAAACTGATAATCACTGAAAACTTTTGCCTCCAAGTTAACATTATTATTAGAAACATGCTGTAAACTCTTTTGGTCTCAATCAGAATTTATTCCCCTTGATGGCTATCACTGGGCATTGGGTAGAATGGCACCTCTTCTCTATCTCAGTCTGTGCTTTTTCTGTTTTGTTTTGTTTTTTGCTTCTGTTCTGCTTAACATGATTCTGTGTGGCTCTAGAAATAAGCCCAAAAACAGAGAAAGACACAGCCAAAAAGTTGTAAGGCCTCCTACCATCAAAATCAACTCCATCCCCAAGATTATTGTTCTGTTTCTTGGAAAAAAGGCCCTCTTCCTATGGATTCAACCATCATAGCTTCCTTTATTGCTCTGTTTCCTTGCTACTGAAGGCATAGGATCGCCTTCCAGAAAATAAATTGGTGACAACCTTTTCTCTCCCTCCCTCTCCCCACTGCTCCCCCACACACTGGATTGAGAGCATAGTTAATTGGCACTCAGATGGTTTCCAGCAAAACAAAACACCCATTGGAGCAACATCATACACACACAATCACAATATCTGCTGTTAAATCTCAAGGGGCATTCAAGAAAAAAAAAGCAGCGGTGAGATGAGAAACTAAGAGCATTCATCTCACACATATGGAGACACCATTCACACATCATCCTAAGCAGTGTTTCTCAATCTTGGCAACTCTAAAATGCATGGACTTCAACTCCCAGATTTCTCCAGTCAACTGAAATCACTAGATCATGGTTTAGCCATGGCTGAAATGACAGTTGGTTCAGTTCATACAACAGGCTATGCCTAACTCATACCAAACCAGTCAAAACTGAACAAGCCATCTTATAACAACACAAAGTAGGTGACCCTAGTTTATGGCTATGTTCACCTACATATTTATCTTGACTAGATCAACTTTATTGCAATCAGTTGCCTATAATAATTTATATAACTTTAATTAACCACACTGGCAGGTCATTTATCAGGCTAAATTGAAATATGGAGAAGTTCATTTAGGGTTTAGTATATTGTTTTTGACCAGAATTCACAGCCCATTTAATTCAAGCAGGCTGGGTGCAAATTTGGGTTTGAATTGCAGAAGAGATGCATTCCCAAAACACCCTGAACCATAGCCAGACACTCCCAGATGAAAAAGCAACCCTCGCTCAAGGATGGGCATCCCTTAGAGGCCAGAAAGAGAAGGCACTGCACCGCTTACCGTCTTGTCATTGGGCTGCTGCTGCTGCAGTTGTTTCATCATGATGCTCCGTTTTTTATCCTTGCAACGCTTGTTTTGAAACCAGACCCGGATCACCCTGGGGCTCAGGCCGGTCATTTCTACCAGCTGCTCCTTCATTAGGGCATCAGGCCGGGGATTTGCAGCATAGCAGGTCCTCAAAGTATGGAGTTGCTTTTCATTGAGGACAGTCCGGACACGGGTAGTCTTTTCTGGCTGCTTATGGACATGGGGCCGGAGAGCTGGCTGCCTGGCCGAGATAGGTTCTGCTGTAAGGGAGGGAGGGAGAAAGAGGCACCTGGTCAATGGTGTGGGAGGACCAGAAGACAGACAGATAGACCGACCCATGGAAATCCTGCAGCCTTTGAAGACCTCCTGTCCACTCCAGTGAGAGAACTAGACTCTGCCCTGCCATGCCCTGCAAGGCTTAAAGCACTTGCCTTCGGATTCCAGCAATCAACAAGAAGGATTCTGCCAAAGCCTCTTTCCTTCTCCTTCAAGGAGTCTTTTGACTTTAGCACAGGATCTTGTTTTGAGGCTTCACCTGCTTAATTATGGTTCCTGAAATGAATCTGGCTGCCCGTTCTGAAGCAACCCCTTTGCCCAGCGCCTTGGGCTGCTCACAAAGTAGCCAGCCAAAGTCAGTCTGGGGATCCTGTTCTGTTGGTAGCTGGAACCAAGTCTGAAGACTGGCAGCTTCTAATACCTAGAGTCCTTACAGAAGTGGTGTGGTCAAAAAAGTCAAGATAGTGGCACACGATTCCTACTTTGATTTTTTTGACAACACACTGTAGATACACATATTTAAAAGCAAGCAGAGTTGTCAGATTCTTGGGAAGGAATGTTTCCCAATTACATGCATTTTTCTTAGTGAGTTCATAATCCATTAGGCATTTAGTGGGCATCCTGTCAAAGTAAAATTCTGGTATACTAGTTCGATCCTATTAGCTCAGTCCCGGCTGCTATCTTCATCACCACCCTGCACCAAATCTTCTCGCTTGCAGAAAACAAAGAGTATGTCAATTTCAGCCAGTGTTTACAGAGTTGTGAGAATCAGAATGGCTAGAATTTCTGGAAACTTCATTTGTCTGTGGCAGATGGATCTGAAAAACCACAAGGAAGGAGAATTATTACTACCACCTTGATTTTTTGGTGGGGACATTAAACCTTAGTCCTAAGACTCAAAAAACATTTGTGCTTCCCAGGTACAAAGCAGGCCAAGGTTGAGTTCACACAATTCCTTCTGCTTAATTGTGGATGGCTAGATTATGTTCCAGTGCATTGTGTGAAGCCAGATAGGTTGATTCTGCTATGGTTCAGTATGTTTTGCAGCCTTGGGTAATTGGGTTAAATCAGTAAACAAAGAATTAGTGTGTGGAATGCAACCACAAGGAGTACCATGACAATGATCCAGCTGCTTTGTTATAAAATTCCATACTCCTTCCACTATTATAATGGCTCTTCCCCACCCAGTTGTGCACCCTGGATATTACATACAGAAACATCTATTGAAAATGAGAATTTATTTTGTATGAATTGTCCCTCGCTGAAAAAAAAGGTTAAAAAAACTGGGTTTGTTTAACAATTCTTTATGAAAATATACTTCACCACCCAACCAGCCAAATCAAAAGCCTTGCATGGATCAGTTAAAACATTAAAAGGTAATATTTTAAACTGACATCCTTCTTAAGACAGCAGTAGTATATACACTACATGAACATCCTACTTTGTTATTTCAAATTGAATGAAGGTAGATACATTTTGAGAATAATCTCATTCATTACAAAATAAGTTACACTCCCGTGCATCATTACTCACAAATAGTTTCTCCCTAGTTAGTTGGTTAGTTCTTAGAAAAAGCACTCTCCTCTGAGGAAGAAAAGTCCTAGCCTTGAACTCTCCTTATTTGGCAAAAAATGCTGCAAAAGGATATAGAATTTCTCCCAAGTAATTTTTTCTTGAAATAATGTTGGCTCCCAACTCAGACACTGGCGTTAAAGGGGTTACAAAAAATTAAAAATAACCATATCTACCAACCAGTAAACAAATACAGACTACCAGTATAAAATACAGTAAACAAATCAAACTCTTTATTATAGATTTAGATCTGATCTATGTAGGGATTCTTCCTTTTTCCAAATATTCTCCTCTTTTCTCAGACTTTGTCCACCCATCTAAGCAACCTAATATAGAAACAAAATAGCTCAAACGTAGAGAATCCTCTGCTGTTAAACAACTTACTTGATTCTGTGTTTTGTATGCATATTTATTTGTAAGGAAATCATGTTGTAATTAGGGAAGCTTACTTCCAAGTAAGTCTATAAAAGAGGCTAGGCTTGCTTCTTTTCACATTTAAATGAGTGGGGTTGTCCTGTTTTATATTAGGATACGCAGGTGAAGGGAAAGCAATAATAAGGCCTTAAAATTAGAACTATCTTCTTTACCCACCAATCCCCCCCCAAAAAATGTCAGGCGCTCTGGATCAAAACTGTAATTTTCATTGCCACTCAGCATGGCAACAGACTGGAAGAAAATAGAGGATTTGGGATCCTTTGGAAAGCAATTACCAAAGATTAGCTTGTTGGCAGTTATAAATTACAACTGGAATGGCTTTCTCATATTATGAGTTCCCCTCCTTGTAGAGCCTTCCCCATCCCAATGATTCATCAAAAGAAACATCCTTGGAAGAGCTCATTGAGTAGCTGACAGATTACCAGCATCCCATTGGGAGTCCACTCTCTCTATTCTTTCAATTTGCCCTCCCCCAGCCTCACTGGGGCATGCTGAAACAGATTTATTCATCGAAATATATAACTCTTTTTAGGAAGCTATTCTGAGAAACCCTATTGACTTCACTGAAACTAATGTTTGAACAAACATCTAAGGAGGTTGTGCTCCAGCAGAGACCAATATAAGGCGTGTTTCAGCATGGTGGCCTTGCTGGCTGAAACACCCTGAATTTGAGATACAGACACTGCATCCCCAATTAGTGGGAAGGTAACAGTGTTCTCTGTGCCTCAGCCATAGTCATGCTGGCCACATGATTGCAGAAGCGTTTTCAGACGACACTGGTTTTTTGGTTATGAAATAGATTGAGCAGCACCACCTAGAATCAGACATGACCCTTTACCTTTGAGACCAATATAGTTTTCTTTGATAATAGTGGTTTCTCTGTTTTTCCTTACTTTTATTTGCAATTAGTTCTATTTGACTAACCTAGACCATATACCTGACAGCACAAGATACAAAGGTCTATATGCATAGCCATTTACACACACACACATGTGCTCAAAGAGCACACACAGACAGAGCATTTCTGTTTATCTATTTTAAATATACCTAGTAGCTTAATTATCAGTTGATAAAGCACCACAGATAATATATATTTACCTCTGGACTATAGCAGACTTTTGATCCATATCAGCCAATCAAAGTTTTCTATTGACTTCCACAGGAGATGGATTGAATCCCCTGTCTCTGACAAGCAACTATAAACTATACCAGTTCAGATGTGTCTCCTGAATACCACTAGGTTCACAGTTAACTTAATATAAACAATGTTTAATCTCTGGAATATTTTAATTACACTTAGTTGAGAGATGTGATTCCAGTTGTATTTTCTCAGAAGAAAGATCTAGTGAATATAAGGGAATTCCGGCTGATATTTAATCCACATGGAAATAAATTCCACAGAAATCTAGTAGAAATTACTTCTAAGTAAACAAGTGTGGAATTACATTATTACTTTCACAGAAGAGGGTTTGCAAACATATTGAATGATAGGTTAGACTTATACATTAACTTCAACAGGTATAGATAAGAGATTTTAGTATCTGCACCTGTTATTCCAAAACACAAACCCAACTGAAACATCTTTCTAAATCTACATTATTTTCCGTAGGAAATAAAATGTTTTAAAATCATTGGACCTTTTCTGAGTAAACGTGAAAGAAAATGTTGTGCAAGAACAATGTCTCTGTTGTGCAAGAACAATGTCAAATGTGAGTATAATGTATTTTAAAAGGCATTTGCAAATGTTTGTGTCTATTTGTCAGGCAGAGTGCTTAATCACAGGGATAAGACAAATTAGATGGCAATTCTACATTTATTCTTCCTGGGAATAAATCCTACTGAACTTAACTTCCTGATGAAGTGATCTATAAAAGCTCATGCAACAATAAACAAGTTAGTGTTGGAAGGTACCAGAAGGCTCTTTCTTATCCTTTCTGCATTAACACATACAGAATTGCATTACTGGTTTCACCAAAAACCTCACACCAAATTCCATGTCAGCTCAGACCTTGGAGGGGCCTCTGAGAAGATGAGATTGAAACTTAGAGTATGGTTATTGGACAATGGCTGTCCAGCCTATTTAATCCAGTATATTAGACTGGAATAAGATGAACTTGATAAATTGTGGTTCAGTATTTTGTAGGAACCAGTCATGTTAAAGAGAATTTGTTTGATTCAGGCATGGTATGTGAACAGAGCAACGGTATTTGTTTAACCCTGATTTGGGATTTTGCCACTAATTTTCATTGGATTCCAAGAGACTTATTATGGAGGGAAGGTCCTTATTTGGAAATAATTGTTTACTCTGTATATGGCGATTTAATGCAGAGAGAGTATTCGATGGAATGGTTAAAGCACCAGGCTAGAAGCCAGGAGACTAAGTTCTAGTCCCACTTAGGCACAAAGCCAGCTGGGTGACCTTGAACCAACCACACTCTCTCAGTCCTAAAAGAAAGATGATAGCACCCATTTCCAAAAATCTTGCCAGAAAAACTGCAAGACACCACTAGGAGAGGACAATTTTTGCTTAATTTTTGAATTCCATCCAAGTGTTGTTAAGATGGGTGCCATATAAATTAATTAAATTTGAAGGCACCAAAAAAAAAAGTAAGTAACTCTGCTGCACATGAGAGTCCAGTAGTCATGTACAACTTATTTCTCTCTCCAATTCTTCAAGTGTATCTTTCTTAGGCACTTATCTGGATCCAGTCAAACTAAGCTAACTTTCATGTCCTATAGTGTATGTCTCCTATGATAGTAACTACTTAGAAATAGCTTGGCCTTATTTATTTATTCTCAGATTAAAGCTCAGAGGACAATGGAGTTTGTTCTTGAGTACTGGACTTGTGGCTTTTTCCTCCTTTGATGAAGAAGTCTTAGGTTCGTTTCTACCTCTAATTCTAAGCATATGTTAAATCAGATTGTGAATAATGAAAGTTTATGGCACAGTGAAATGTGTTAGTCTTTAAGAAGTCCCAAGGCTTTTTGTACCAGGAAGAGGACAGTGGCTTTGCAGCCCCAACCACAGGATTCCACCCTTTTGGGGGGTCCATTCTTTTGTGCTCCTGAAGAAAACTCGCCTTTCTGTATGAAGCTAATACAGTACCGAGCAATTAAGGGTTAGACTGGGCTCAGAGAAACAGAAGATACAAAGGAGCGCAGCTTACCTTCCTATTAACCCATCTCCTCCCAAGGGGCCCAAGAATACCTGCCATCTGGAGCGGCCTGGCGGGGTGCAGGGGACTGAGGGGGTCCCCGGCACCGAGGCTGGCTCTTTCCACCACGTCGTGGTCTGCCCGGCAAAAGAGGCCATCCTCTCGCAGCGCGAATTCGTCTCCCGGAATGAGCTGGCGGCTGCAGGCCACACAGCGAAAACACTCGATGTGGTACACTTTGGAGCGGGCGCGCATCACGAAGTCGTTCTTGCTGAAGCCGATGTTGCACTTGGCGCACTTGATGCCATATAACCTACGTCCAGACCCGGCCAGGCAGAGGTGAGAAAAAAGAGGAGGGAAAGGGAACAAGGAGAGAGGAAGAGAAAAGAGGAGGAAAAATTGATTTCACTTTGGGCCTCTGTTCAAATTAAGTCCTTTTTCGACCCAACTAGCTTTCTCAGGCTAACCACACATTTTTCTGTGCCAGCCTAGAGTAACTTTTTCCACTGAACCTGTTAGCTGGCACTCTTACCCATTTAAATGGAGGGGGGTCAGGTGAGGAGTCTAAGGAGATTTTAAACTATTTTTGATGCTTTGAAAAAGAATGGCGGCCGCCGGTGGATGGCTTGCCTAGCAAGAAGGAATATTGGTAGGAAGGATTCATTTTTAATTTTTTAAATAAAATATACTGGTTTTTATTTATTTCTGTGTATGTCTCCATCTGCCTTGCAGCCAAGAATGGAGTACTGCCTTACAGATTCCAGGGTAGAATCTAGGATTTTCTGCGCGAAGATGCAAACTGATCTTTAAAAGTGCAGCTGCCCGCCAGCTCGAATGGCAGAGAATGACAAGAAAGGGAATCATTTATGGGTTAACTCTGGAACAATTAAAATGAGGGGCATTAAAGACTGTAAAGTCCTTTTTTAAAAAAAAACATCCTTTAAACACACACAAACACATGCTGGCTCAAGCCAGGGTGACCTCAAAACAAAGCTCCAATGAACCTCCTAGGCTACCCTGTATCAATATGTTTTTGCTTGCTAACCTCACAAAATCCCTGAACATGGTCTAAGATCCCAAACGAGAAATGAAAGAAACATTCCTTTTATAGAGTGGGCCAGAAACAGGACTTTGGAGGCAGCCTTTCGTGGCAGCTCAGGGTTTTTTGGAGATTAAGGCTCAAAGACTAATAATTGGTCTGAAGATGGTGGTTAGTAAGAAAAACTGTGATTAAACTTCTCAAGTGTGTTTGTTTGTTGCTCATGGAAATGCCAAAAATTGTTCATTAATTTGTAGACGGTGGCCAGTGAGGCACTAGTCTCTTTAAATTCCTGGTTCTAGATTAGCAAAAGCAAGAGGCAAGCCCTCCCATTTTTGCTCAAGGTTGAGGCATGCTTACTTGAGTGCAAGTCAAGTTCACAAGGGCGCCCAACTAATTTGGGTTCTTTCCCAGAGAGAGGGAAGTGAGGCCGCAAGAAAATGAGGCCGCAAGAAAATCCGCAGTTTTATTTTTACGCTCCAGATTAACTGTATGTGTAAGCTAATCGTCTGAGTTAGCTCAGCCTTCTCCACCTTGGAGGGTAGAGCCACCCTTTCGAAAGCAGAGGAAAAACCATACACTGAATCTTTCAGGTTTTCCTGCAAAATACGTCTGAAGCATTTCAAGGGCAGATTCTCAGCTGCGTAGAAAAGAACATGCCAGCAACTTCAACAAAAGGGATGAGGTCGGAGTGATTTGAATGGTGGTGGATGGACAACCTTCTCATTCTTTTTGCTTCACTGCCTTGCTAGCCAGTGAGTATAATTTCTTCATAGATCTGGGGCATATATTTGAGTCACTTCTTCAAACACAGGTAGGTCATCATTATGCAAACTTTTCTTTAAAATAAACCCAGAGGAGAAACAGAATGGATAATCACAAACCCCAAAACTACTGGCTTTTTTTTCCTAAGTCCCGAAAGAAAATGACAGGACTCACTTCAGCCCTGGGCCAGGAAAGAAGTACGCGAAACGGCAAAGATGGAAATAGGCCCCCACTGGAAAATGTTTCTTGGGAGCCGGCAAGACCCTCCAGGTCCACCAACCAGCCTTTCAAGTAAAGCTGCGGCAATCTAGTCCCTTCGACTTACATTTGAGTAAGCACGCCCGAAACAGCGTTTTGCCTTGCAGCTGCAAAAGTATGGAGTTCGTTTTCAAGTAAGGTTTATCAAGGAGGGAGGCTAAGTTAAATGCTGCGATCCTTAGCAAAGAAGCCTGCATCCTACGGGGCAGTCGTACCGCAGCCGCCGGCGGCGCGTTTACTTCCTAATCAACCTGAGACTAAAATCGAGCTGTTGGCGAGAGGCCAGACAAATGGGTGGCCGTACTTGTTACTTAATTTTTTTGTTCCCATTGCCCAGCCCCGTTATTGATTTTTTTCCTCCCCGACCTCGGAAGTTCTCGGATTCCGAAAATACGTTAAGCAGCCTTCGCCTTCCAAAGAGCGGCCGACCGAAACTCTCGGATTAGCCTGCTTTCTGGAACCAATGCAGGAAAAGAAGCTGGATCTCCCTCTCCGACAGCCTTTCAGAATTGCTCCCCAAAACGAGTCGTCTCCTTGCCAAATATCGGAAGAATTCTCGTCGGCGATCTCAAGTCTTAGCCTTTCAGAATTGCTCCCCAAGTGGTAAACCAAGTTTTTAGGGGGAATCTAAAAAGACCCCGAAAGAAGATTCCGATCCAGCGAAAAGTTGCTACCGAAAAAAAAACGCACACGCCAAGACTGAGTATCGTTCACATACAGACACACGAAACCTCCTGCCGTTACTTGTTAGGAAACCTTAGGCAGCGCCCACTCGGTCTGGATTGTAGTCTCGGTGCAAGCCCACCTCAGGTTGCCAACCTTTGCCCCCTCCTCGAAGATCAAATCCTCCAAGGGTGCATAGTAGCTTCGCGTCTCCTCGTCCCCCCCTCCCCGCGTTCACCGAAAAATCGCTGAAAGAAGAAATAAAAGCTTCTTCCCCTTCTCTCTTCTTAAATATTTGTCGGTTTAGCTGTCGGGTCAGCGGTGGCCAAAACAGCAGTGGTTGGTGTTTTTTTCTTTTTTTAATCAGCTCCCAGATTTCCAGGCTAGGAAGGAAGCTGTTTCCATTATCTAAATGTACCGATTGTTCGCCAACAGCTGAGAGGCAATTTGATCTCGTCTGTCCAATTCATCAAGGAAGATAAGATAAGAACGGAGAGGCGGTCCAAGAGTGCCCAAAGGGTTAATATTTAAAAAGATTAAGGCCTGTAATCCTACCCACACGCTTACCTGAGAGTAAACGGTACTGAAAAGATTGACTCATAAGTAGACCTACCTACATAAGTCCTTATATTGCTTTTGCTCACTCCTCTTTTAAAGCAATTTGTTTTCTTGAGAAACAGAGCAGACTTCCATTTTTTAATTATACTTTATTTTTTAATTATCATTGCTACTATCATAACTGTTCTCTAGCTTTCTTCCAATGGGTCAGGGCTAGTTTGTATGGGGGTAGCCCTCTCCCCCCATCCCTTGTTTATTTTCTAAAAGGGCCTGCTGGAATGAATGCCAAGTTTAGTTGTTATTTTCATTTCCTAATGCACTTTCCTGAAAAATAGAAAATCACCTGCAATGGCACAGGAGCAAGGCCCCTCCAAACCTCCCACCTCATTTCAATTATACACTTAATTATCTAGAGTTCAGGGGAGGGGCGCTTATTATTTAAAGAAAGAAAGCTGGATACATCTGAATGGCAACAAATTGCAGCCACCCCCTGCTCTCTCCTAAATATTATACAAGCTCCTACCAGAACAGTTAAAAAAGACAAGCTGGGAGACACCCTCCCCCATTCTCAAAGTATTTGCTCAGTGCTTCAGATCTTCTTTCGAAGCTTTGGGGCCTGAGATCCAACTGTCAGTGGCTCTCCTCTGATTGCCCTGAAGAGAGGTTCACATATTTTCTTCCAAGCCAATTTAGTGGTCATGGAACATTTTTGAAAATAATAATAATCACACCCCAGAGTTGGCTGTTCTAGAACACTTTTGTTTGGAAGTATGGCTTATTCTATGTAGGAGACATATTAATAAAATTTTCTTTTGAGGGTGTTGGGGGGTTAGTAAATTTATTCCCTACTGTATGCATAAATTTAGAACCAAGAAATTGATGCAAACTGTGGCAAAAGAGCTTTCGCTGAGACCTTACTCAACTACCCAGGAACTAAATGCATACATAGAAAAGAATTCAGAAGAAGAGGCCTTCAATGAACTGACCTGACTGATCCTCTCAATCCTGAGGATCTTTTGTATTGATTTTCTTCCTGAAAACCAGGCATATTGAGTCACTTACTTCCAAACCATCATGGAACTGAGATGGAAGCTTATTTTTTAAAAAGGGGAAAATATTTTATGCAACCTGCCTGCACTCCTTGCAGATTAAAAAAATACAACTAAAAATAAAAAGGAGGGAACCCACCACTTGATAATCACCAATATATGCATCTCCTTATTTAATTTCCTTCAGCCCTGGCTGTTTACTGTTTTTCTTCCCTCTTCTAACCACAGGAATATGCCTGTGCCTCAGCCTTCCAGGGAGGGTGTGCGTGCGTGCTTGTGCGTGTCTTCAGGAGCGCTGAGTCTACCTTTCTCAGTGTATCATTTCAGGATTCTGATGAGGTGACCCAGAGCTCACCCAAGATTCTGCCGTAAGAAAGAGGTCCGCCTGTAAGTACCAGAAGAATCTCGGCTGTTTGGTTTGCAGCGAACTAGCCCGGGCGTCCTTCCCACTTCCCCGGATCTACAGTCGCCATAACTGTTGCGCGGTGCGGCGGGGGAGGGGAGATAAGAAGAGAGACTCCGTACCTGATATAGTCTCGCTTACAGTAGGTTTTCCCGTCCCTTACAAAGCACGTACAAGTCTCGTCCAAATATTGGTTACATTCCGCGCACTTCAAACACGCCGCGTGCCATTCCAAATCTGGAGAAACTCGCAGAATATACTGATCGTGGATTTGATTGCCGCAACCGACGCACAAGGAAATCAGCCGTTTTTCTGAAAGGCAAAGAAGGAGAAGAGACATAATTGACGAAGCGTTTGCTCTCCCACTGAGATAAACGCGGTTTATTAGTCCCCGTCACCCGGCGTCTGAGGCTGGCTCGCTGCTCTTTGAGAAACGCGCTGCTGCCGCGGCGGGTGTTGTCGCGTTGCATTTTCGGGCGGGGGGAGGGGAGAAGGGACGAAAAAGAGAGAAGGGGAGGGAGGGGTGCAAGAGACTGAGCGGCGTTTTAGGACAGCAATTGGGATGAGAATGCGTGTGGCTCCATCAGAGGCTTCCCTCGCTGAGGGAGAAGGCGGAACGCAAAGTTAAAGATTTGCGGGGGGGGCGTGAGGTGTCGGGGAAGCGTGCACATTTTGCACGCTTTCCAAGCAATCCAAGTAATGCTCTACGGTAATTTGGAGATGGGGAGGGGTGGATCAGAAAACATACAAGCGCGGGCAAGATGGTTCATTTTACATATCTAGGGAGCAGAATACATCGACCGTCTAAGCCTGAAAGCTTTGATTTGTCGGTTTCAGGTTTTTTTTTCAATTTGTCCCCCTTCTGCCAGAGACTAGATTCAGCGGGCGCTGGAGGCATTCTGTCGACCCCAGCGGGGATGGACCATAGCCCGGGTCCCGGTCCGAATCAGATGGGAAGAGAAATCTATCGTTCCAGAGAAAATTGGACCCTTTAGGTTTAGGCGCTCCTGGAGATCCGAAAGATTGATAGTAACGCCGCAGCTTGCTCAAAGTCACTACCAAGACGGTCCTCTGCATGGGATCCTTTCGCTCTCCCCCCCACCCATCAGGCAGGACACCAGATCCTTCTACGTATTGTAGGGAACCTCGGTTTCCATTGATTTTCAACAGAACAGATTTTTAGCACTTAAATGTAAAGAGACGTTTCCCCACTCCGGTTTTGACGCTCCCTCGTTTACATCCCCGACTTTTTAAGCGGCGGCTTTTCCCTGAAAGAGGACCGACCCCTTTGGGGAACCTCCAGCATCGTCCTCAAGGCGAACGAGTCGCGACACGCACCGGGCCGCCCTGTCTTTCTGTTTAGGAACCGCTCACTGCTCCTATTTCGACTAAATAATCCCGTGGAAGAGCTAATAACCGACTGAAGCACTTAATCATCGCTTTCTTACTTTTCGGCGGGTCGCCCATATCTCCCATCTCTATCAAAGGGTATAGTGTCCACAGTGAAATGGTGCACGGCTGCACTGGAACTTTCCCGAGATGAAAAAGTAAGCCGGCGGCTGCTTTCGCCCGGTGGGGAGGAGATGCTGTCAAGGGACGGCGGGGATGCTGCTGGCTCTGCGGCCGCGTTGAGAGGCAGCCTCCA
>JANHZU010005766.1:38439-56788 GCA_032468055.1 Acrochordus granulatus | reverse complement strand
AGTGTCAGGAGTGATCTGTGATAGAAAGGTATCTGCAAGAGTGAAAGGGAAGATCTACAAGACGGTGGTGAGACCAGTAATGCTGTATGGCCTGGAGACAGTGGCCCTGACAGAAAGACAAGAAGCGGAGCTTGAGGTAGCAGAATTGAAGATGCTTCAGTTCTCACTGGGTGTGACAAAGTTGGACAAGATTAGCAATGAGTATATTAGAGGGAAGCACAGGTCGGAAGGTTTGGCAATAAAGTTAGAGAAGCAAGACTTAGATGGTTTGGGCATGTGTTGTGGAAGGATAAAGAGTATGTTGGGAAAAGATTGCTGAGGATGGAGCTATCAGGCAGAGGAAGAGGAAAGCCTAGGAGGAGGTTCATGGATGCTGTGAGAGAGGATATGCAGGAGGTCAGTGTGACTGAGGAAGATGGGAACAGAAGATTCAATGTGGCGACCCCTGATGGGAGCTGCCAATACAAGAAGAAGAGTAAGACTAATAATAAACAAGTTTTACTAATAAGACATTTGCAGTGGAACAATAAACATAGTACTTAGCCTGGAGAGTGGGATGGTTAATTCCATTAAGAGCAGAATGGTAATAAAAACTAATTGAGTGGTAATATGAGGCCCAACTGCCCAGTATTGTTGCAAAAACAAACATATTAAGTTGAAATATATATGTATGTTTTTTATAGCTTTCTGCTTCTCCTCAAAAGATGATCCATTGAAAGAAGACAAAGCAAAGAGTGAGGTAAATGGGGACAGATGTTACCCAGGCAAATAATATATGAATGGGATATTTTGATTCATTCCCACTTTCCGAGAGTCTCGTGTTGTTTTTGAACTATTCTGATTCCATTTTAAAATACAGGATTGGCCTGGTCTATTTTGGTACTTGCTGACTTGGAGATGCTGTGAGCATGAGGATTTTACATGTTTTCAAGTCAATACAACTCACAAAACAACAACAGCAAAGCTGCAATGACTTTTCTTGACTAGCAGTTGAAGAATGTAAAAAGTTAGCTAATCATTGTTTGAATACTGGCCAGTTGCTGAGTGTCTTGTCATACTTCATTCCTAAAAACACATCCTTTCTCCCTCTTAAAAAGAATAGAAGAAGGAAAAATTGCTAATATTTCCAAGGGAAATCCTTCTCTGCCTATTCTTTATCAAGATCCCAGATTCTCACATCACCATAGCTGGATTGCAGGAACTGGAAAATGGAGTTGAGTCAAGCATGCCACTCAGTTAGAGCATTGGATTTAAAATACAAACAATGAACTGCTGATGTGGTGGTGATAGTTGCTTAAAATAATATTCTGATAAATGGTTACAATGCCACTGATACAGAAATATTTCAGCAGTTGTTACAGTCATTGCTTCATCCCATCAAAGGCTATCTCATCTCGTTCAATTATGAGCAGTGCATCTCTGCTTGGAAGAACTCTGAGGTTTGTCACGAAGAGGGATGTTATGCTGAGATGAAATGACTCAAGGAACAGGCAATGAACGTTGGTATGGAGCAACTCTGGTGCCATAATGACAGCTAAATCCTGGACAATTTCCATCTTGGCAAATAAATTAGGATAAACAGTGCTTGCTGAGACAAGAGAGAGTAGTTCCTTCAAATTTATTTTTGAACCCAATAAAAATAATTTGGGAAAAATGATCTGAGAGAGAAAGGGAGTTTTGAAAATGACAAAAATTGGACATAAAATAAACAGAAGTCCCTGGAAAAGAACTGGGGAAAGTATCAGCTTTACCAGGTAGACTCAGATAAGCTAATTCTACTTTATTGTTGAGTTACTTTAACAGAATCTTGCAGGTCTGAAAGTACAATTTTTGTTGCCATCTCCTTTACAGTCCAAGAACTTAGGGCAGGTCCCTTTTGAGTGTCTTGCCCATACTACTATCCAGCTATGGGCTATGTTATCCGTAGACAGCATCTCTTCATTCCATCCCCCAAGCTCTTTCCCACATAATATTACATGAAGTGAGGAACCTATGGAAGTCTATTTGGATAGTTATGGTGCTGAGGGATGTGAGGAGTTGTTTATGAACTGAACTGAAAAATCTGAGAGAAAACCACATTCTGGATTACACCCCATACCCAACCTGATTTCAGAAAACAATTTAAAGTCAACTTGTTTCCTATAATGTTGATTCACATTTGTCACAAATATAGTCTCTTCAGGAACTGGCATTTGCTCTCCACATCACCTGAAGTTTTGGGACCACAATTTTTCTGGAAAACTGTCTAATGAAGCCCCATGCAGTTATGGCTTTGAGGTTGTGAAGCATAAATTCATAAGGAAGGGCACATTTTAGAACAAAGTGGAAAGAATTTTTTAAAGATGTAAATTAGGTATTTATGGATATGTGAAATACAATTTGGAGTTTGAGTTTTAAGGACAACTTGATCCTGCTTCCATGACAAGATCAAAGCATTCACTGGGCAAATCCAGGTTCTTTAATATGACTAATTAATGAGTTGGGCTGGTTAGTTGAAAGAAAACATCTTATCAGAGTAACCATTAACAGTGGGAATCCAGATGTTTCAGCTTTTGGGCTACAAACCAATTTGGATATTTACCATTTTGATGTAAACTTGCCTGGGAATAAGCATCAGTGAGTAAGTGTATCTCTGAATAACCATAGTTAGGATTGCCCTAAACAAAAGAATAAGAAAGATTTTAATATGCAAAGTTATTTGATATGCTTATTACTGTCTGTCTCAATGTACAGTGTAATTAATGCTTCAGTCTTGAGATCCTGTGTGCAATTGTTAACAGATTACATCAGTGAAGTTAATCAGTTCTTTAAATGATTAATTATAGGCTTTCACAAAAAGTCTTGTTTTAAAAAAGAAGAAAAAAGAAAACATTGGTAGAATCATTATGCTATGAGATAAAAGAACATACTACAATAATTTTTAAAGTGGTGAAATTTATGGAGATTCATTGTTGGCAAGGCAACTAAATACAGAAGACAATTCCTCTTATTCTTACTTTTTTCCATACAACTCTCTCTTTCAGAATATTTTTTCACTTCAATATATTCTGTTCTGATGAACTGTTACATATGTACAGACACAGAGAGAAAATAAGAATAAGATTTTAAATTGTAGTAATGTTATCTGGTGTTTTTATAACACTCCTAGGTGTTCAAAGCCCTGTGTGTAAATTACCTTAATCCTTGTAATAACTATGTAGAATAGGTCAATATTATTATTCATTGTGTTATATATATTGAAGTTGTTGACACAATATCTTTTAGAACCCAGGGAAAGAGAAGAGATATGAATCAAAGGCCACTTAAGACACAAGCTTCAAAACCAGAACTCTGTCAGTTGAAATTAACAGTATTGTCTACTTCTATTGTATCTACAAGGTGCACAGTGGTGTGAGTGGCTAAAATGTGTCTCAGGGAAAACTATGGTTTGCATGATTCTGATACATCAGAGCATTTGAATATCGTTCCCAAGGTCTTCACAATTGCTCTACCAAATGCATAACAGATGTGACATATTTCTTTACTTTTAATGGTTGAACATGAAAGTCAGAAGCTGTCTACCACTTTGATAATCATAATTTAAGTTCTACTGGTGGTTATTCTTCTTGTCATTATTTTGATCTTTTTTATATTTAATTTTAGTCCCATTTTTTCACTGTGTTTCTTGACTGTCATTATCAGATTCTTTTTATTTTTAGCTATCAAGGCACAGTATCAGCATAGCACAGAGTATTCTGGGTATTCAATTTATTATTATGGTTGAAAACCAGTACAGAGTATAGCACAGTTTATTGATATTTCTTCCTTCAGTTGTAAAACCACACTCTTCTTCCTTTAATATATAGTCAGCGTATAGGTAGAATAAATAAGGGGAAGAGTATATATCCACATTTGCTAATCTGGAGCCAGTTTATTTTATCATATTCTGTCCATGTTGTGACTTCCTGATCTATATATAATTTTCACATGAAGACAATAAGATCTACTAAGATTTCCATTTTTCCAAGCACATTTCACAGCTTAATGAAAAAACCTTCAAAGCCTTTTATTTAATCAATGAAGTACACAGTGGCTTATTTTGCTATTCTTTGGCTGTCTTTATCATCCAGTACGCATCAGCAAAAATTTCTCATATTTCTCAGCATTCTCTAAATTCAGATTGAACATTTGGCATCTCTTTTTTCCATGTAGGGCTCTAATCTGCATTGGATTATCAAAGGGCTATTTTGTCAGGAAGGAAATTGTACAGTAGTTTGCACACTCTATTAAGTCCCCTTTTTTAGTACAGGAATGTAGATTCCAATGTGTTGGCCACTGTGTTGTTCTCCAGCTATGCTTTGGCATAGCTTTGTTAGCCACCCTTTTAAGAAACATTTACTGATTCTTCTTGTTTTGCTTGCCATATTTCAGTGGAATTTCCATCAGGTCACTTAGTCTTCTGACAATAATTACCGGAATGCTGGTCTAAATCCACCTTCTAGTACTAGTAGTTCTTGTAAGTAGGGAATATTTTCTAAGACATTTTGAATGTTGAGATCTTTATAATATTTCAGCATACTTCTTCCACCTTTTTTGATCCTTTTGAGTTCAGAGATCTTTGGAAATATTTTTCTTATTTTTTCTATCTCTGTTTCTATCTTCAGTGTCTTTATAGATATTATAATACTGTTTTTTAATCTCTTCTAACAGCTCTTTGAAACTCTTTGTTAAGCTCCTTTCTAAGATTTTTCTTTCTTTCTTGGCTTTGGCATTTCTTCTGTCCTTGGCAATTTCCACAGATTTTTCTGACATCCAATTTGCTTTCTTCTCTTTCTTCATTTTTGGCAGTTTCTCTTCACATCATCCTTAATAATTTATTTAAATTAATTCCATAATTGCTCTGGTTCTCTCTAAATTCCCAGGCATGGATTGTACTATTACATTCTTATATGAAGTTTCCAAGTACTGATGTTTTAAAATATATTTTTTATTGTCTCATTTTCCGGAGTAGTAACAGAGAAAGAAGAAGAAGTTGCCACATTGAGGCAGACTATTGGCTACCTAGATTGACAGAAACAATTCCAGCCCTATCTGAAAATGCCTGGGACAGAAGCTGGGATCTTCAGCAGCAAAAAAGTTCTATTGAGCTATGTCTTTATCCACAGTAATAATGTTAACTTTCTCTTTTAGTTTGTCATCCTTCTGGAAGAAGATAACTCTATCTATCTCACATCCAGAGAAGGTATACCAAAACATTACACTAAATATAGGCATAGGTGTTCACTGAGAATATACAAAAGAAGCTACTTGGTATGAATGGACTTGTAAGATAGAGATTTAAAGATGCTAAAGAATAGAACTCACAGAATAGAGTAGCTAGTGCAGTGAACATAAGCTCATTTCATATGGACAGAAGTAATGCAATAGCCAAAGTGCCAATGTGAAAACAAGAGTGCTTTGGTCACAGGGACCAGTGAAATACTATACTATCTTCACTTTGTTATATTATTTAGCTAGCCCTTTTAGCTGATCTGATGCTGTGGTTAATCTTCCTGCCACATAACTGGCCTGAACAGGGTGGCAATACATTTGGATTTTAATGAACTTTTTGGTTTTATATTTTGCTAGGCTCATAGATAGGGTTTGAGTCTATATTCTGTTGATTGCAACAGATTTGAAAGCCATGCTTCTAAAATTTTTCTATATATTTTGATTTGGCTTGTTCTAAAATGTCTGTTGTTTCTCAGCTGATTTAATAGTCTTGGCCAGTGTTTCTCAGTCACACAACTTTAAGATGTATGGACTTCAACCCATGCTAGCTGGAAAATTCTGAGAGTTGAAGTCCACACATCTTAAAGTAGCTCAGGATGAGAAACATTGCCTAGGCCATCTAGGAATTCTGGAATTCTCCTATCAAAGCATATTCAAATTCACATAATTGCTTGCTACTGCTGATGCTACACAGTATGTTAATGACAATGAAGCATTTGCAACCCCTAAAAACTATACTTGGATCAGGAGTCCCTGCACTCAGTCACTCATACCCTAGTCATCTGGCAATTGGACTACTACAATGTACTCTATATGGAGCTACCCTTGAAGAGCATTTGAAAACTAAAGCTGATACAGAATGCAATGGCATAGAGAGTTCTTGGGGTCCTAGAGGTGACCCATGTGACACCGCTGTTACATGAGCTGCACTAGTTGCTGGTTTGTTTACAGATGCAATTCAAGGTGTTGGTTATTATCACCTATAAAACCCTTCATGGCATGGGTCCAAGTTACTTAAGTTACCTTTTGGTCTTCTGGAAAGATCTGAAGATATGACTCTGAGGGTTGACCTGGGGACTGAGCAGCTATGTGTCATCAATGAGGTGGGTACTAGATTGAAAGTTGTACCTCTATTTTATCCCCCCCCATCTTGTTCTTCTTTTAGTTGTTATTTTTATTCTTGTTTTGTTTATTGTTTGTATTGGTTTATATAAGTATTTTATTGTGAGCCACCCAGAGTTGCTTATAGTGAGTTGGGTGGTGAATAAATTTAATACATAAATAAACTCTAACAAAACTCTCTCTTTTTCTCCCCACAACAAACTATATTCTGGTTTCTCTTCCAATCATATACATCTGATGCTTTTAAAAAGCAACATAAAAACAAATACTTTTAGCAAGGCACCAAAGAAAGTAAGCAGGATTTATTAAGGCTCACATAGTAAGTTTTAGAAATAAATAGGAAAACTGGCACCATGTAAAAATAAGCAAACAAAACACAAATATAACCGCTTGTTTTAGCTTGGCCATTCCTATTCAAAATTCCCATCAGCTGTCTATAACCTTCTCAAGATAGTGAAGGTTCTATCAGTCTGAGAGCTTGCAAATGGCTACTGCAATTGTCCTCATTCCAGCTAGCATGAAGAGTAAATGACACCAGGTTGGAGAAGAGGTCCAAACAATATTTCAAATAAAAAAATAAATGGAAGAAGTAGAATGTAAATCATATAAGTAACCTGGAAAAGAGACACTCCTTCCAAACAAATAGCTTTCTTCATGTTTCTAAAGTAAGCATTTTTCTGATTGTTAAAGAAAATAAAATACATTATAGTATTTGTATATCACATTATGGGTTGATCGATTATATAAGTGCTTTGCAGATCAAAGGGAGGGAATGTACTATAAAATGAAGAGATGGTGGAGCCCTGGAGAAGCTAAGACCACCCAAAGAGACAGCAGCAGTGCTGAGATTTTAAAACATGGAGTTTATTGCTTCTAAATCACTGCTTGTACTCACTTGCTAGTATTTAAGGATCTAATCAGTTGAAAGTGGTTCAAAAACAAAAATCATCTTAAAGTAGAGACTGAATGTAAAATGCCATTTTTCTCACCAAGCAACTCAAGGTCTCCCTGGTATGGAAGACAGAATAATTGTTCTGCCTTGTACGGCCTTCCACATAATAACTGTAAGAAAAAGATCTCAAATTAAGATCTCAGCTACCAAACAAATACATAACACAGATAACAGTAGGTCATGTGCTAGAGAAAAACCACTGCAGTGATGGAAACCACTGCTGTGTAGGTAGCAAGAGAAATGGAGGCAATATACTCAGCTCTAAAACTTAACTGAACTTTACTGTTATAAAAATATGATCTACAGAAGCTACTGCCAACCCCTCCAGTTCTCAAAACAACATAAACTGCTGTGAACCCAAAAGGATTAACTAACTTAATAGCAGCCCCTGGAATATAAGAATAACCACAGCCACATATTTTTATATGGGACCAAGTATTTCTCAGACACCTTCTTCCAGGACTTGAAGTACTGATCAGAAGAAAAATTGCCCTGGCATTTCATGCCTAGAAGTGGATTGAGAACCAGGTAAATAAATGGCAACATGATGCATTTTGCTGTTCATAGTAAATTCTGGGTTGAGATATCAGTTCTGGATTTCGTTTGTTCTCCTCCTGGAGCTTTCTGAGGCAAGTTGCTACATTACTGGGCAAGCCCTGATTGAAGTTTTTTGAAGATGCTTAACTATAGACTGATATTTGGACATATTGTTCTGAGGTGCTTGTATGTATATGTCATTGAGTCAGTGTTGACTCTTAGCAACCATAAATATTTCCTCCAAGGAAATATAAATATATATTTATTTTATTTATTTATTATATATTATATAATAAATAAATTATATATAATAGATAATTCTTTTGCAGAGTTTTTGAGCACTGAAACTGTACCATATCAGTTGTTGAGAGTCAGGTGACATGCTTACTTAAATAATCTGCCTATCCCAGGTCCTTGGGAAGAACTTAGGTGGATAAAATTGCCAAATCGAGTCTAAATATCTGGCTGACTATTACTATTATAGTTGATTGTACAAACAACAAATGCCTATCCCAGATCCTTGAGAAGGACTTGGTTAGGTGGGTAAAAATGCCAAAATCCAGTCCAAACATCTGGCTGATTGTGTGATGAACCATAATAATTTAAACAACAACATCTACTATCCAACGTTCTTGGTAAAGATAGGTTAATGAAAATGCCAAATGCAACCAACCATAATAATAATAATCAAACAAGAAAACTGCTTATTTGTGGTCCTTGGAAAGGACTTGATAGGTAGATAAAATGCCATATCCAATCTAAACAACTGGCTGATTGAATAATAATTCTTTTCAGTTTTGAAACCCAAAGCAGACATGCTTCAACATTTGCAACTGATGAATTATGGACACTGGTTCACTAAATGGAGGATCCTTAGGCATAACTCCTAGGAATTGCTATCTGCTCTGATTTCACTGCCTTCTTTAATAAATGAGCAGTTGCAAATAAAACATTTAGAATTTTGTCTCATTAGTGTTATGAAGCTTGTGACCAATTTTATTATTCTGACAAAAACACCACAGTTTTATTCAAGTCTTAGTGGATTAAATTCAAGATGTTATTTCAAACCCCAAAGGTATCTTCCCCTCATGAAAAATGCAGGTCTCACTGCATGATTGAGGAGTACTGGCAGATACATTTCAGATAGGGGCACCCTCCTTTTCATCAGTGGTTTGAGATGAAAAAAAAACAGCGAGGGGCTTCCATTGTAAAACTGTGACAGTTGGGGGATGGGTGATCTGCCCCATCAACACCAGAATGAAGACAACACTTTGGTAGATCCCATTTTAAATTTTCCAAAACTTCCTGAATAAACACTGCATTGGGTGTTCCACGTATTGTGAGCAATTATTCATCTTCTAAACTGACTTTGAAAAGCTGCAGGCTTGAAAAGCAATTCAGACAATAATTAGATATCAGAAACCAGTAAAGAATAAAAATGAACATTATTGTTACCCACTGTTGGCATTTGTGCATAGGGCAGTCCAGCAGCTTTTATGAGTATTAATGCCAGGACAAAATGGCTATTTCTGCCTTTATATTAGCATGGGAAAATTTAGTTTAAATCCAAAGTTGTGCAAGTAAAGGCATGGGAATTAATATCGTATAATATTATAGTACTGTCTGAACACCTGAGCAAGGATTTGTCTAACAGGCTAGCATCTATTTCATTCTGTGAACAACTGATGGAAATTACAGACAGTACTCAGTTTTGATCACAACTAGGACCAGAATTTCTGTTGCTAAGCAAGAGGGTTGTTAAGTGAATCACACCAATTTTACAAGTGAATTGCACCAATTGTACAACCTTTATTGCCATGGTTGGTAAGTGAAACAAACTGATTAAGTGAATCACGCTGTTGTTAAGCAAATCCAGCTTCTTCCATTGATTTTGTTTATTGGAAGCCAGCTAGGAAGGTCACAAATGGTGACTATATGACCCTAGGATGCTACAATCATTGTAAATTTATATTGGTTGTCAAGTGCCCCAAATTTAATCATGTGACTGTGGGGATGCTCCAAGGACTAGTCATAAGTCATATTTTTCAGTGGCACTGTAACTGTGAATGGTTGCTAAACAAATGGTTGTAACTCTTACAACCGATAAGCAAGTATTAGTTTTGGTAGATTTTTAAAACTGTAAATAAATGAAATTACAATTTCAGTATGGTTTTCAAATACTATAATTTCTTCTAAAAATGTGTCCACTGGATTTTATTCACCTTTGCAAGGAAAATAGTGACAGCTGTATTGGAGCCATTGCTTATAAACTCCAAATACAGATGGATCTGTTAATTTATTTTTTTAAGTTGCTGACTTAAAGCAAAGAAATGTTAGTGCTACTGCTCTGCCATATTTAGTCTGACTGAACACAGGTTTTGACAAGTAAACATGTTTTGTTACGTCTCTAAAAGCTAAAGGAAGTCATGTAAATGCATCAATGTCTGCTTGAAGAGCTATTTGGAAATAACTAATGTACAGCTTCTTAAATAATTGAAACTGCAATATTTCTATATCTCTATCAAAAGTGGCCAATCTTAGCAACAAAGAGGGTGGAGGGCGATCTCTCTCTTCTCACTTTAGTCCAGAAACCAAAATATGCCAATCTATTGGCTTTGCAATAACGATGGGCACCACTTGAGAGATTATGTACTTCTTCAGTTGTCAGTGACATAAGTGAATGACTGATAAGTAAATAAACTGAGGAGTGAGGCTGATTCCTTGAAGATCTTTTCATTAGCTCACTGGTAGACAAATGCAGAAAAGTGACATTCTTTTCTAAATGCAATTGAGTTTGTGGATGTTTAAAGAACAATTATTGCTATTGACTGCATTTTTATACTAGACTTCTCCCTGAAATGGCATATTGATCACACCTTGATTTAAAACATCTTGGTGATATCACAAGCAGTTTATTGTGGCCAACCTTTATGATAATATAACTGGAACATTATGCATTTTAAACAACAGTATTTTTACAGTTTGCTGACTTCATGGATACAGGAAGACACCTTTTTCCTCTGTTTCTTGGCATCCTCCATCCTTACTGGTGAATGATAAATCAATAAATGTAAAAATACCGTTGTTTAAATGTTGATTGAAATGGTATATTGGTGTAGGATACAGTTATTCCATTTCCTGCCCATACCAATAAGGGTGAAACAGAGGAAAAGGGTGTCTGCACGTGCCCATGAAGCCAGCAACTTATAAAACTATTGCTGTTTAAAATAAAACTACAAAAATTGGTTTAAATCAATTCATACAGTTAAAGCATATAGCTTTCCTTTGCAAAATAATAATGAAGTCATTTACACATTTTATAAAAACATTATAGTAGTCATTATTCTTTTAAACAAGTATATTAAAAACTGTCCCATAATTTTAAAACGAACATAGGATTTTTAAAAGACAAACCTGGTCTTTGTTGTTAAATTTGAAAATACAGTACTGAGCAAACTAATAAAAAGATAAAACAATATGTGGTTTCTGAATAGGGCAAAGAATTAATATATATTGAAATGGCTTATTTTAAAAAGAATTATTTTGTACTAATAAACATATAAAATTTAGACCTCTCATTACCCAAGCTGCCTCTTTTATCCTTAACTGGCTGTGTCCTCTCTAGGTTCTTGTGGCATATTGCTTTCCAAATTGAACATGACTGTGTTTATTGTCTCTTACTTCAAGTCACATACTTTCCATAGAAAATGGATTTTATTGGCCATTGTTGGTAGTCAGAATATTTGTGGTGTGACTGAAAAATAGAGAAGATAATATGAGTAAAAACAAATGATCTATTTAGTATAGGAAGAGAGGAATCTAGTTTCTAATCACAGATATAAACCCAGACTTTGAAATATCTCGAAGCAGCTGATATGTGCTTTGAAATCAAAATAATGTTGAGCTTAGATCCAAAGGTGTTCCAGCAGCTAAAAAACTTCTCCATTGATGGAAGAGCTGTTTTTAATTTAGCAAAAGAGTACAGTATTGAATGAAAAATAATATAAATCCAAATCCAAAGCTGCTCTCTTTCCACAGATTATGTGAAGATCTTTTAATGAGTCTCTGGAACTGCAATATTATGGATCATAGCTCTCTGCGGTATTACAATCCAGTGTAGAAGGCATACTTTGCATGTACCATGTACCATTTCAGTCTGCGAAATTTCCAGGTGTGCCTGGGAAAGAACTCTGTCTGTAAGTCTTAAAACATGTATTTGGATAGTATGTAAATGCCAAGCTAGGTAGAAGCAGTTCTGAAATGATAAAAAATCCTTCCTCTTCCAGTTTGCTACAAGAACATGCCCAAGATTCACAGAGTAACATAAATAGAGTTCACAAAATATTCTGCTGATGGCCCTGGGTTTGAGAAGTGTTTAAGTCTTCATATACTTGCTTACACCACTGGCACGAAACACATTTATCTGAATGTTTTTATACTTCCTTCTCAGGATATTTGAGAATCAGAAGTATTTTAGTGATGCTTTTGAGGTTGCTTTTGGAGGTGGTACAAAGTATGAGGTATTTGTGGGGTGTTTCTTATTCTTCTCTAAAATCTTCTTGGCTTTCTACACTTCCCAGTCTGGGAAAAATATGAAAAGAATTATTTCAAGATTGAGAAGAAATTGAAAGTGTAGAAAAACAAGAGACCTACAGACCACAGGAATAATGATTGTAAGTAAAGGATATGAGATGCAAACCTCCTGGGCACCTCGTAGACAAATCAGTATGAAGACACGAAACTCCACCTATGAGAATTTCACTAAACATTTCTTTTTCTTTCTGGGAAAACATGTTCATTACATACATGTACATTGAAAAAATGCTAACAGAAAAGAATGCAAAAGGCATTTTTTCTAGACTAAATAAAGCACATACAGTGGGGCCTCACAAGACGAGACTAATCCGGAAGAACGCTGTTAGTGTGAAATGCTCTTAAAGCGAAAAGATGTTTCCCATAGGAAACGATGGAAAGTCGGATGACCTGTTCCACGCCCTCAAAAATATTCACAAAAAAAAAATCATTTTCAACGGAATTTGATGTAGAAATGATTGTCCCTAACATCTGAAACAAGTATCAATGATTAACACACAAGAACAAACTCACCAGCACTTGTGGATCTTCTTCCAGGAAGATTCTGACTCAGAGGATCTGCTGCCGCCGCTGCTGAGGCAAAACTGCCTTTTGCCTCAGCAATGCTTTTCTGGGCATCAATGTTTCTTGCCTCTGTACTATGAGAGGGGGAGTTTACAATTTCTGCTTTATTTTGTGTGTGTGTGCTTTGAGAATATCCCCCCGCCTGACGGGCAGAGCTTCTCCCAAGGCCATGCTGGCTAAGCGCAAGGTGGGGACCCAGCACCCCAACCCTGCTCTGGCCACAAGTTCCGAGATTAAGCCAACCTGGGACTCCTCGTGGGAAGGCACAGCGCATGGCAAGGTGAGGTGGAAGAAGTTCACGCGGCATGGCCCAGCCCCGAGATTGCTGGCAGCTGAGCCCCTCTGGCAATCCTGGGGCTGGGCTGTGCGGTGCGTGCTTCTTCCGCCTCACCTCGCCACGCACCATGCCTTCCTACAAGGCGTCCCAGGTTGGCTTCACTTCGGCGCTTGCCCTGCATTCCTCTCTTGCTGCCCCCGCTTCCTCGCCCACCCCTAGGGAGAAGGAGAGGAGGGGGAGGGGACTTCCTGGAGGGAGAATCTGGAGTCTGATGTCTCAGGAGTTCCATCTCTTGAATGCCTTTCACTTAATTTACACAGTGAGAGAGAGGGGTCCGTTGTGATATTTCCCACGTGAGCTCATCACACGGTGCTCTTTGCGATCAGGAACGTCGACCTCAGTCACACGCACAATAATAGAGTAAGCCACATGGCATTTCCTGAATGGGAAATACAGAGTGCACTGACTGATGACGCGCAAGGTATCGTGCAAAGGTTTCTCATCGTGTGAGTTGCGGCTCGTCTCGCGGAATGAATTTTATTAAATTTTTTTGGTCATTTTGTGAGTTTCACGTGTTGTGAGTTAGTCGTCTTGTGAGGTACCACTGTACTAATTCAGTTTTAGTAAGGCAGGATGCATTTTTTGAGTGGTTCTTACTTTCTGAAATACACTTAGTACTGTTTTTTAAGGAAGGCTGAGCATTGAAGAACTGATTCCTTCAAATTGTGTTTCTGGAAAACACTATTGAGGGTCCCTTGGACTGCAAATCCAATCTTAAAGAAAATCAACCCTGATTGCTCATTGGAGGGACAGATACTGAAGCTGAAGCTCAAATACTTTGGCTACCTAATATGAAAAGAGGACTCATTGGAAAAGACCATGTTGCTGGGGAAGATCGAAGGCAAAAGGAGAAGGGGTTGGCAGAGGATGAGATGGTTAGGTAGCATAGTCAGTGTGATGGGCGTGGGTTTGGGCAGACTCTGGGAGGCAGGGCAGGGCAGGGAGGCCTTGTCTATTGCAGTCCACGGGGTTGCAAAGAGTTAGATACAACTGAACAACAAGAACAACCCATAGTTATTCAGAATTCTCCTCCCTTTAAAATCAACTGCTCTGATTATTGTTTTTTTACCTTTTAAATTCTGGCTATCATTTTTTACTTTGCTTTTATTCCGTACTTTATTTTTATATTTTGTAAGTATAGATATCTTCATTCAATTTAGTATATAATGAAGTCTTGTAGGAAAATAAATAAAATAGTAAATATAAGCATATTTTGCCCCTGGAAAAGAGTATGTAGAAGAGTAATAATTAGAAACCATGTAAGAGAAATTATAAAATGCTATTTGTCCAATTCTGCTGGCTACCATGATATAAGAGCAGTTGTGTTGCCACAAACTCTTGAGTATTCAGTGTTGTGATAGTTTCTTGATGTTTCAGGAAGCTTCATATCTTGATATAATATGGTGAGGAGTCCTAGATAAGGATGTATTTCTTAGATCTCATGCAATGTGTTCTAAAAAGATTAATGACACATTTGCTTGCCATCTGATTTTCCTTTTCTACACAGTAAACAAACCAGGGGCAGAATCATTTGTTTGTTAGATATATCTGTAGTTAGGAGGAAGTACCAAAATTTATTTCAGCATACTGCTCATTCATTGCTGATCCCTAAAAGTCCAGCTACCTTGTTTTATATTCCTTTGAAACTATATCCGAAAGAACGGGATTCCTTTATCTGCTCTCATATGGCATTTTTAGGAGGTAAACGGAGCTGTTCTGCAGTGAGCAGTTTCTCTGTTACAAATCTTTAGGAAATTTAAAATGTTAAAAAAGAGAACAGCTCTGTAAGTCAAAATAATAGGTGATAGCAATAATAATTTATTAAATTTGTATGCCACCCAGCTTTTAGAAACTGCAATTTATAAAGCCAATAGCCTTGATGGTTGGGAAATTACAAGTAATTCTCACTTAATAACCACGGTTGTAATTGGCAACTCCACTGCTAAATGACATGGTGAAGCAAGACATGTGACCTCAACAGCCTTACGTTGTTAAGTGAATTGCCTGTGGCCATTAAGCATAACTGTGACTTCTCCATTGGTTCTACTTGTCAGAAGCTGGCTGTGAAGCATGCAAATGACAGTCATATGACCCTAGGACCCTGCAATGGTTGCAAATGCCCACTGGTTGTAAAACACCCAAATCTTGTTCATATAGTTGCAGGGATATTGAGGTGATTTTACAGTATGTGTGAGGATCAGTTGTAATACTACTTTTTTGGCATTCTTATAACTTTAATGGTTTCTGCACAGGATAGTCATTAAGCAAGGACTACCTGTATGGATTTTGAAATTCTAACCATCTGATAGGCTCTTGGCTGAAGAGGGCTAATACAGGATAATATCTTACATTACTCATTTGTTTCTACATGATTGTCTTTCAGTAATAAAAGCAACATAAATCTTAAGCCTCATACAATTTAACTTGGTTAATTTTGTTACTTTCTTTTAAGCATGAGAAGCTGGTACATGAGTTGGAGGAAGAGAGACATTTGAGACTTGAAAGTGAAAAGAAACTACAAGAAATGACACTGGAATCTGAGCGCCACAGGGTCCAAATGTGTGGACTACAACAGCAGTTTTCAAGGTATGCTGGATTTTTGAAAAGTTTCCTGATTTAAATACATGCATATATATGCACATACACTTGCATACATAAATAGAAGTAGATATTGTTGTCATAATTGTTATTATTATTTAGTTTCTTTTAACTTAGCTTCATTGACAGATTGAGACTTGTCCTACATATGGCATGATTGTTGCCAAACTGAAAAGCTCTGTTCTTGAATGCAGTTCAGTTGCTTAACCTACCAGAAGGTTAAATACCAACCAAAACAGTTTAGATGGATCTGCATTTGCAGCATCATGTATCATACAGTACCTGTGATGGTATGTCGGAATGATCTTAGGAGTTGGGGTGGGGAAGAGAGGAGATGCCGCCTAGGAAATGATGAGATAAGAGATGGCATGGCCCACAGCTGCATAATGGGCAGAGAAAGACTCGGAAAGGAACCTCCCTAATTTCTCAAGCTGTAAAAGAGATGGTGGGAGAACTGTACTATTACATGTGTAAGATACTGTTAATGTAGCCTTACAATAAAGTAGAATCTGTTCATCTGGTTATACTCTGGTCTACCTGTATGTTACAAAGGTGAAAGGAGTATTCATATGACTGAACTATTCTTGATAAATGAATTCAGTTGTTACAAGTAAAAATACAGGTACTCCTTGACTTATAATCACAAGTGGAACTAGAACTTGAATTGCTAAGCAGTATGGTCATTAAGTGAATCACGGTGGTCATTAAGTAAATCCATTTTCTCCTACTTACTTACTTGTTGGAAGCCAGATGGGGAAGTCACAAATGATAATCACATGACCCTGGCATGTTGCAACCCTTGTAAATATCTGCCAGTTGTCAAGCAGCTGACTCATGATCATAAATAGAATGGAGATAATGCAATGATTGCAAGTGTGATAATCAGTTGTAAGTAATTTTTTTTCAATGCCATTGTAACTTTGAATGATCACTAAATGAATTATCCTAAATCAAAGACTACCTGTAGTAGATGCTTATTAAAAGAATGGAGAACTGAATAGTTCCAAGTGCTGAGATGTGATGGTATGCAAATGACCTTGGGAGATAGCCTAGCACATGGTATAGTAAGAGGCAGCTCAGTCTGCAGGTGCAGGAAAAACATAGGAAGCATTTCAGAAGGGACTTTTTTAGTTTTCCAGAGACTAAAAAAAAAGAGAGACATTTTATTTATTTATTAAATTTATATGCCACTGAATTCAGAAATGACTCTTGGCAGCTCACAATAAAATCACAGTTTTGCAAGATTCTGCTTTCAACAAAGATAATGCTGATGCTCCTGGTCATATTTTTTGTCTAGATTGCTTTGAGCGGCTAACATCAATCTTGCAAGACTGAAAATAGTTTTCCTATGCTTACACTGCTATTTATTCTGTATTATATTAACCAAACTCATATTATTTTTTAATCATTCTAGCTTTATAAAATTTTGACATTTAATTGTCTTAGGTATTTATATTAAAAAATTGACTTCTTATATATTAATAAAATAAGCATAAACATAATGATGATAGCATGCACTTCTAGCTTTAACTTGGTGTTAACAGAAAAAGAAAAATGAGAGCCCAATAGCAATCTGGCATAGTTTCTTTCTAAAAGATGTATTTATTCTGTATCACTGATAAGATCAGAATACAGGTAGTCCTTGACTCATTATCATATTTCAGCCTGGAATTAGGGTTGTAAGTCATGTAGTCATTAAGTGAGTAGCTGCTCCTGATTTTATGACCTTGGCAGATACCATGGTTGTTATGCAAATTCATTGTCCGCAAAAGGCAATGTCATAAATTGTGGTCATGTGACTGCAGGATGCTGCAAATGGCTGTAAATACAGGCTGGTTGCCAAACAAACAAAATGCGATCACGTGATGGGGGGCCAGCCATCATAACTTCGAATCTGAGTTGTAAGTAGTCCTGGGGAAGTCTGTTGTAACTTTGAATGGTTGCAATCAATAAAATTACCAACTGTTTATTACTGTACTGAGAGATATTAGCACAAGCTGTTCCCCCATTATCCTCAGGGTATATTCAGTTCATATGGAGAGAAGTGGCCACATTTGGAAGATCAAGTCCTGATTTAACAATCCAATGCATGAATTTTATACAAATACACACATTTTCCTACTCTCTTGCAAGTAGGATATAAACAAGTCAGGAAGCCAGGTGTTGGCTTTATAATGTTTGGAAACTACATATTGTTTTATTTTTTACTTTTACTTACAAGACTTATATGTCCATCTATCTCATGTAATGTCTCTGTTTTTCCAGTTCGGATATAACAAGAAGCTTAATGGCCAGTGGAACTTAACGTGCTTCCTCACCTGTCGCAACAAAAGTTTAAAAAACAGGCATCTGGATTGGATTTTTTAAGTAGAAGACGTTTCACCTTTAATCCAAAA
>JANHZU010005765.1:31206-41303 GCA_032468055.1 Acrochordus granulatus | reverse complement strand
GGAATGACAGATTGGTTCCAAATTGGGAAAGGAGTACGGCAAGGCTGTATATTGTCACCCTGCTTATTTAACTTATACTCAGTTTATGCAAAAAGCCGGGCTGAATGAATCACAAATCGGAATTAAGATTGCCGAAGGAAATATCAACACCCTCAGATATGAAGACATATCTTAAAATATCTTAAAATAAATTTAATACCACTTTAACGACAGAAAGTGAAGAGAAACTAAAGAGTCTCTTGGCGGGGTTCAAAGAGGAAGTACAGAAGCTAGCTTGAAATTCACCATTAAAAAACTAAGATCATGGCAACTGGTCCCATCACTTCCTGGAAAATAGGAGGGGAAGAAATGGAAGCAGTGACATATTTTACCTTCATGAGTTCCACAATCACTGCAGATGGTGGCTGCAGCCATGAAATCAAAAGATGCTTGTTCCTTGGGAAGAAACCTAGTTGTCATATTAAAAAGCAGAGATATCACCTTGCTGGCAAAGGTCTGTATTGTTAAGTTTTCCCAGTAGTAATGTATGGCTGTGAGAATTGGACCACAAGGAAGGCTGAGTGCGGAAGTGCCTTTGAATTGTGGTGCTGGAGAAGACTCTTGAGAATCCCTTGGACAGCAAGGAGATCAAACCAATCAGTCCTACAGGAAATCAACCCTGATTATTCACTGGAAGAATAGATACTGAAGCTGAGTCTCAAATACTTTGGCAACCTAATGTGGACTCATTGGAGAAGAACATGATGCTGGGAAAGATTGAAGGTGACATCAGAGGATGAGATGGTTAGATAGCATAGTCAATGTTATGGGCATGGGTTTAGATGGACTCCAAGAGGCAATGCAGGACAGGGAGGCCTTGCGTGCTGCAGTCCATGGGGTCATAAAGAGTCAGACACAACTGTGCGACTGAACAACAGTAAATAGATTATGAGGGAAATGGAGCGAAGTCAGTTCTATTGAAATCAGTAGGATTTATTCCTGAATAAATGTGGTTAAGATCATTCTGTAAGAATTGGAGTAAGAAAACGTAGTTACATTTATTCAGCTTTGTTCAGGATGAGGAGAAAGTCAGGAGATGTGCTATAAACAACAGAGCTTACTAGCTCCATATATAATATAGGTAGAAGCTATTTCAGTGGCACCGGAGGCAGGGAACAAATGACAAAAGGAAGCCCAACCTCTTTTGAGCATGCATTTTGAAATTGCGTGATTAATGAAGGGAATGAACTTACAACGCAACACCTGATTCTACTTTTGTAACAAGCTCCTCTAGATAAACATGTCCTATTTCTTTCTATTTATTCTTAAAATAAATTTAATCACATGTTCCTGTTTTCATGACATCCTATATAGTGCATGTTATCATTAAATAAAAGCAATGCATTTTTATTTTTACACAAATATTGAACAAAAATTTGAAAATTAGATACAACATAATTCTATTTACTCTCCCTTTGTTTTTAAAATATTTTTTATTAGGCAATTAGATATTGCCGCAAGTTTTCAGCCCTTAAACTAAAAGCATTTCTGGGTAGTTTTTATTGTTTCTGATAGTCGTGCATTATCGGGTAAATATCTTAAAACTGTTCTGTGCTTTACAGATTGGATTACTTGAAAATCATTATCTATTTAGACATAACAACCACCCTAGAAGATCTCGACGAAGTGCTTCTCATATTACTAGACAACTCACAGATGATCATCGTGTAAGTAGTACATGTATGTTTCACAGTTTCTCTTGGACTGCAATTCTAAACCCACTCCTAATTGAATAAATCTCATTCAACACAGAAGCTTTCACCTTCAAATAAATATATGTGGGATTGCCTGCCAGTTTGCTATTTCCCCTTCCATGAACTGGGGAAAAATGTGATATCCTTTATAATTGAAAGTCCATGTTTCAAGGAGATTTCTAGCAATTAATTTACTATAATGTTTATATCTCATATATTTTCTCAAAAGATCTTAAGACATGTATAGATGGTTTCCTGAGCCTGATCAAGTCTTAGCCTAAACCAGGGAAATTATTTCTGACAAGCAACATTAAAACAAAGAAATTGCAACCATTGGCTCTAGGAACTGCATGACCAAGGACCACATAAAATCCCAAAAGCCACAATCATGAAGAAAGAGGGTATCACATTGATTTCTGTACTTACAAATTTGCTCATATTTAGTTCTGGATCTTCTGGTTTACATTAATACCTCTGGAAACTGACATCAAAAGTGTATGTTATGTTTACTACTTGAAATCTTTGTAATTTAGGAATTAGAAGTTCACAAACATTTCACAAATGCTTCATAGATAAACAACAGCTGCTGTTTTTCAAAGTTGTTACTATATCAAGTCTAGCAAACTTCAAAAAGGCTCAATTTAGATTCAGGAGGAGCCAAGAAGCTATCCTCTTTATAGCTTCATGCTGCATTCCTATTCATCTAATAGTCAGCAGTTTGTTTCTACAGTAAATGCAACAAAATGCTATGCAGTAATTAACTAGAAAAAAATGTCAATTGAAAATAGATGTTTCAGAATAAATACTTTCAAAAAAGAAACATAAAACCTGCCCTCACACCTGCCCTTACGTGTTTTCCACACATTTGGAGTAAGGGGCATTTTCATTACAGAAAGTAAGAAGACAACGTAATTGAATGCTGACTGTAATAGCTTGCTCCATAGAGACTGTAAAGTCATCAGAAAATTAGATTCACATGCTAAACTCAAAAACAAAGAGTTAGCAAACAAAGATCACTTTTTCCAAATGTAAAGTCATCTTTAAGTCAAGCTTGACTTGACTTCTAATGCCCATGTTCTTATGAAAATGCTTTAGAATCCTGATTCATAATTTGAGAATTTTCCACAGTAATTTCTGCTTTGACTGAGTTGGAAAACTATGCAAAATGGCTATCAATCAATAATATCAAGCCTCTACTGCTACTTACTGTAGGTATGCCAGTAAAATCATCAAGACACATTTTGTCTCATTCTTGCCCCTGAACTTTCTTTGCTGTTTCTCTAACCACTGGATCCACAATGAGTTGCATCTTTTCTTTTGTAGAAAAGATATTTCCAGTTATGTGAAGTGTTTTCATATTGCACAAGATGTCATGGATCACTGCTAGTATTGAAATTCCTCACTGTGAGGTTTTTGCTGCATTTAATTCATAATTGGAATCATCACATTAAAGATGTTGCTACTCTAAAAAAGGAAAATAACCACGTCCCAGCCCAAGCTCATTTGAAGCCATGTTATGTCCCCATGAAAATAGATTAACTATTGCAATTATTCTTGTTTCCTTTCTGCTCCTTTCATGCAGTTAGGAAAGTGGCTCTGGCCTTCTACTTCATCTGTTTTTTTAAAAAGAACTTCTCTCCCTGCCATCTTCATTTTTATTTATCCCCCTAGTATTTAAAACTGGTGCTTCAATTTCAGGCAATAGTTCTGATGTAGAATGTATATTTCTCTTCTGATGTAGAATATATATTTCCTTGTTGACACTTAATGCTGCCTTTCAACAGCACAGTGAGAGGATTTTGCTTCCTTCTATCACAGTAGCAACAGCCAGAGGTCTGAATGAGAAGATCCTTCCCAGGTAGTACTATAGAGACTGACCCTACAAAGAGGCAGAATGAGATAATAGTTGCCTTGCATGCCAGAAAGTGAAAGGTAGATGAGGAAAAAGCTGCTATTAAGATTTAGAGAATAGAGCTGGATAGCCACACTTACATTGCATCCCTAAGACAGTTTGCTGCCCTTAAGAAATATATCTGATGAACAATAAGATCACCATCTGTACATAGAATGAAGAGGTGCCACCCTGTCCTACATCTTAGGACTATAGGAGATGAGGCAAAGAATCCAGATCAGATAGATGGTCCACATTAAAAGCATACCAAATTTGTATTCCAAATGATGTTATTACAAAAAGCAGTAGAGTCTTTGGTTTCTAAGACAAAATTCTTAATGATGGGGAAATATATTTTATAGTAAAACAAGACATGTTAAAAACACGTCGGTTTCATCCATTTTGGCTTTTGGATTATGGATCATCACTACTGGATCAATGATACTGCCTTCTTGTCAGGCTTCAATGGTTTTAATTATCTTCTTAAAATCAAAGATCAAGGGCTAGATTATAAAAAGGAAATATATTTTCCCAAAATAATAAAGCAAGACCTATAATAAATTAGATATATCATTTTAAAAATCTTCCAGTAAATAGTATATGGACATGTTCCATTAATTGGACTGTAGTATCTTTGTCACTTATGTACTTATGCTTAATTATTACCTTATAGTAAGTGCTTACTGAATATGATTTGTTTGCCATCACATGCAGTTACTGTATCATGCTGAGAACTTGGCAACTACTAAGAACAATTCTGGTTGTAATATAGGATACGTCTTCCAACCCAGCACTGCAGTTGTTTCCTCATTCATAAGGACAGAGGCCAAACAGCTGCTCACAGTAAGAAAAAAAATCCAGTGAGCCTTGTTCATCAGAGAGATAATTGCCTATGTAAATTTCATGACACACAAGTATGAGGAAGATGTCCCAGCAAATACACTTCCCAGAAGAAATATTGCCTGAAATCTGAAGCACCAGTTTTAAATACCAGAGGGGATAAATAAAAATGAAGATGACAGGGAGAGAAGAGTTTTTTTAAAAAAGCCATTGGTAAGGCACTAAGGATAAGACATTTTTGTTGTCCCAGACTGGAAGAGTAAATAATGTGTGATCCCTAAACATTATAGAATACATAATACCTAGGGCGGAAGGGGTAATCAATTTTTTAAAAAATCTGAGGGATACGTTCCCTCAACCAACACTTCCTTCTTTGGAAGACACCTAGTAATATGTGATAAATGTAGTCATAATTAACTGGTTGCTTTTTCATGGTATCAAAAATCTGCTATCTAGACAGCTGGTCTGCCTGATGTTGTGGCCTTGGAAACATCCCTCAATAGTTACATTCATAAAATGTCCTGAACAAAATCACCCTGTATAGCCTTGTATAGCCCATGTGCTCCTATGACACATGTGGAGAAGGTGCCAGAAAGTAATGACAAAAAAGAGGGACAATATCTCTGATCTCCGTCACTCAAATGGAAACAGAGTGAAATACCAGTCTGTCCTATGTGGAAAGTGTTATAAAAATATAGGTATTTAATATCTATCAAGCATAAACTGCTATAAAAAGGGGGAAATGCCTTAATTGTTTATCAGGCATGTATGCAAGAATGTTTGTTTTGATTCTGTGTATTATCTCAAGAAAACCACAACAAGCCATGGAAGCAGTCAAGAAAACACAGTAAGTCTCCACCTGGGAGAGGGAGGCAAGCAGTTACAAATCTTGTGACTTATGTACTTGCATATGGCCCTGGGGCTGATATTTTTGTTGTGATGTGACCATACATACATCGTGAATTTTTATCAGTGAAGCTAGCAGTGGACATTTAACGTGAAACCTGTCTGTTTTGAAATGAGTATCTAGAGGATTTCCACTGCAGTTTGGGCAATCTTTAACATTTGAATTCATTTACTATGAACTAGAGATTCATAGACTTGTGCTCCTATGACACTATGTCTGTATGTGGGCTTGAAGGCTGCTTTTGAGAAATGCACAACAGAAAGCTCTCACAGAACTGACATCACATCTATATACTCTTCCTTTTGTTACTTCTAATCTTCCCTTTTTGACACATATGCGTATTATAATAATTTATATGTTTGGTCACATTAAATTCTATGAATATAGAAAATATAGACAGATATTTCACTCTTACCCTCTTAGATGATAATAAAAGATGATCTATGGAATAGAAACAATGTCATACACTGACACAGTAATATGGTCAGCGGTACCCTGTGAATTGTTTAACTGTCATTCCTATCAATATATGAATAAGCAATTGTATTCACATAAAGACAAAAATAAAAATGAAGGGTTGTATACCCATCCCATAGCACAGGAGTATCTCCAGCCACGTACGTCCAGCTACACATTAGTGGACATGAAATTTTCAGACCCATTTTTTTCTATGAGGGAGATAGGGATTTTAAGAAGTGGCTATTTTGCCCCTTAACCTCCCCAAATTGCCCCTTCAAAAGGTCCCCAAAATATAGACTCATCTATTTTATAATATTAAGGACTTTGCTCCATAGGTAGGGCAAAAAATCATAGTACAACCCAGAGCTCCAAAATAATTGCTCATCTCTGCTGTAGTACAGTATATGGTTCAATATGTAAATGTCCAAATATGCACAAAGAGTAAATTGGGGAAAGTTGATATTTGCCAAATATAGAGTGAACAAGGCAAGTGAGGAAAGGGATTTCTCATGAGAGTGGATGTTTTTTTCAAGACCATAATTTCATTTATTTTTATATCCTCAGTTCTTTTAAAACAATTCCCTTTCTCATAACACTGCCAGAAGTGCTAAATTAGATCCTGGACTTCTCACTACTTGCATTTTATTGTGGTATAATTTCACCTTGGCAACATCTCTGTTCTGCCATTTCTCCATGATACCGTCTTCATCTCATCCACAGTCCAGGCACGAGACAGTCTTCAGCTGTTCCTAGCTGTAACAATGTTAAATTAGCATAGGCTGTTGCACAGACAAATCGTGATTCTAAAGTTCTGAGTTCCTTAGAAAACTTGTGGGTTATGCGTGGAATAAGCAAGACATTGGTGCATAAAACTCCAGTGTTTTCTGATCTAGTCATCTCTTTATCCAATGCTATTTTAGGTGACTTGGGCGGAACAACAGTATGAAAAAAAGCGAACTAAGCGTTCAGTATTAGGAGACTCAGCAGAAAATCTATTCAATGACCCAATGTGGAACCAACAATGGTATCTGGTAAGAGTTTGAATTTTTCAGTAGAACAGATATGTCTGAAGAACCTGTATTATTTTAGTATTGCTTCATTAGAATATCATTTAAAGTACGACAAAAGATACTGGCTTTAGGTTATACACAATCATCTGCAGAATGTTTTATAATTTTGAGATGAAAGTTTTACAGTTTTGTACAATGTTAGGTATCACTGTTATTTTCTCTTTCAGTTAGGAAAATGGAAAATTGAGAAATAGTCACAAAACTGTTCTCTGATTTAGAATAATTCTATTACTGCAATTGCCCAAAATTAATATATTACAGTTTGAGGTTAGTAGCACTTGTGAAAAAGAATACAGGCTTTATAAAATTAAATGCAGAAGATAAGAATATCAAATGAAAGGAAGGGAAGGACATGATGAAATGATGTCATTGTTTTATCAGTCAGCCACAATGCGACTTTAGCACCTTTTTCCTAACAGACCTTTTTTTCTTCTAATGATTTTAACTGAACATGATTCTAATAGAGTAAAACTGACAATAAAATATAGCGGCCCTTTCCCATCTTATGCTCTCTTGATTTAAGATTTAATTTCTTATAATTCCCCATTCTAGATGGAAGAGGCTAGGGTGTACAGTGTTACTGTGTCATCATGAAGCAATTGTACAAATATTTATGCTGAACTCAAAATCAAATCAAACATAATACAGTATATAAATCATGCAATGTGTGTGAGCTGATACAAAATTTTAAGACTGTTTTGTCAGAACAATCTTAAATAGTATAACTCTGCAAGCAATATTTAAAATGCCATATATAAGTAACTTTTTTTAAATAAACAAAACAAGTGTGCTATCATTCATTCATTCAAAGAAACCTGAGAAGAGTCCAGTACATGTAAGAAAACTGATTATTACAATGTGACATACACAGGTTAGCAACATTTGCACAAATAAATAAACTGTCTTTTGTTTCTCCTAGCAAGATACAAGAATCAACCGATCTTTGCGCAAATTGGATCTCCATGTTCTTCCAGTATGGCAAAAGGGCATTTCAGGCAAAGGGGTTGTCATAACAGTGCTTGATGATGGTTTGGAGTGGAATCACACAGACATTTACCTTAACTATGTGAGTTTAATATTTTAGTAGCAATCATTTTTTCATTTTCCAATCTCGTTACTTGGTGTTTGAAAATATTCCTTTTGCATAGTAAACATGATTGTGTTTCTTAGGGTAAATTCTTTGTCAGCTTAATTCATAGAATCTGGGGATTCAAAATTCAAAAGGGTTAAAATTACATGCTGCATGATGATTGGGTAAAGAAATTTAAATATGACAACTTAATAAAATATGAACTAGTATTGATTTTTAAAAAGAACACTGCTATCAGTACAAGTTGATGGGAAAACAAGAATGTTACATTGCATTTATGTGTAACTGTTGGCATCACAGAGAGATGTTGTATTGACAGGAAGAGAAAGTGGAACTAGATAAGTTTCCATTCTAGTTGAGTATGATTCTTTTTATATTCCTATCTATATTGCTTCAGCAATTTGTTTACAGTTGTTAGAAGAGTTATTTTTTTCTTAACACTCAGGATCCTGATGCAAGTTATGATTTCAATGACAATGATCATGATCCATTTCCCAGATACGATCCTACAAATGAAAACAAGTAAGTAACCTACTGTTAATGTGCTCTTTGATATATATTGTAAGCCGCCCAGAGTCCCTGTAGTGAAATGGGCAAGACATAAATTTAATAAATAAATGAATAAATAATGCTAGTTGTTTCTGGAATTAGTGGGTGATTTTCAGTGATATACATTATCACTTTGTATTACCTACATGGACTAAAAATTAAGAACAATAGCAGACAAAATTAATTCTAGATTATGGAATTGTTATTGTCATCCTTTGCTGCAGAGCCCCCAGACTACATCACAATTGTATATTGATATGGCAAGGATTATTTATTTTTATAAATTTCCCTTGCTCAGGATTGCCCTCTAAAACACTTTTACTTGCTAAACCAAGGGGAGATAGGTATCCATATTGATTTCCCATGCTCTCACTACAGTGGGACAAGATCTCCTGTTTTATCTAATTTTGTCCTGATGTACTGTAGATGTGATTTGTGAGATTGTCTATTGGTTAGTCCTGTCTATTATTCTTAGTGTTCAGTAGGGAGTTTCAGTGAATTCCAGAATGATATTCAAGTGTCATTTGGGCAGTCAACATATGAGCCACAATTTTGAGATTCTATAATTCATCTAAGTCAGGCCTTATTAAGATGCTGGATTGGTTGTTTTACATGAAACAATGTGATATCAGCTACCTAAGTTATGAGTAAACATATATAAATTTATTTCTATTTCCAACTAATGACACAATCCCAATAACTCTTTATGTTAATTCTGCTGTGGCATTGGTATCTGATCAATATCCATGTAGATAAAATGTGGTCTGCATGATTGTGTGAATAATGTGTTCATAACACTCTTGCCTGAATCATATTGAATGATTGATACTTAAGGAGGCCTAGAATTCACACCTGTTCTCTGTGTAGCAGAAAAATCAAAAGTCTGCAGAGACTGATGTATGTAGAACCAAAATACTTCAGAACTTGTCAGTTTTCTCTGATTTAATTATGTAAATTTGCTCAGGATTCAGTATCATTCTATCAGCAAAACTACATTCATTTCCTTACAGGGTCCAGCAAATAATAGAAGGAATTTGATTTGTTACAGTACAAAGGATATTATTACAGATACCAGATATCTTCATGAATCATAATTCTCAGAATTTCTCTGGAACAGAAAATTATTTTTCAATCAATTAAAGCCAAGGCCTTGATGCAACTCTGCAATCTAAGCCTTGCACGTTTTAAACATATATTGCAACAACACCCACCAGGCATTGCATCATAAACAGCTCAAGCTATGTGAGGCAACTGGTAGACTTGGCAAGGCTGATGCCTTAACACAGTGAAGTCCTTCAGATGCAAAGAGAGACTTTTGGGAATCACTCCACATGCTCTTGGATGATCTGCAGCTACCTACTCGAGTTAAAATAGGAGTCCTCCTAAAATGGGTATCTGTCAATTGGACAGTGGAGATAACAATGCAATCTAACTTTTGCCTTTTTATCTAGCAAGACTGACCTGGTTTTAGTTTTCTCTCTCTCTCCCTTCCTTCCTTCCTTCCTTCCTTCCTTCCTTCCTTCCTTCCTTCCTTCCTTCCTTCCTTCCTTCCTTCCTT
>JANHZU010005765.1:5308-20932 GCA_032468055.1 Acrochordus granulatus | reverse complement strand
TCTCCCCACTTTTGCTGCAGGCATACCTCCTTTCAGTGTCTCCCACCACCTGGCTCTTGAAGGAATGTAATCCTTGGTAGATATTAGGAAGGATAAAAATAACTAGTACGATTGAACAAAAACTCCAAATTCTACATCTAAAGTCTATGGATTCTGCTACCATATGTTCAAATACATATATGTACACATTTCAGTACTGGATTTCTATAAATTGTAATTTCGCAGGCAATAATGTGAGGCACTTTATCCAAGCAGGGCACTTCATTTTCTAATAAACCATCTGATTCATTTTCCAACTTACAGTGCTGTGCTTTGTTAGAATGAAAAGACGGGAAAGAAAAGTATCTGCTATCAACCTCTATGCGATTTTTTAAATTTGGCAATCATTTACAGTGATGCACTTTATGATTCAACAGTAATTCTGAAACAGTTATTTTTATCTTACTAGGATTTCATAATACGGCAAGCTCCTTTGATAGAGTATATGTTCTTTCAATATGAGCTATATCAAGAGAAAAATTGTACTCAAAATAGATGGTGAGGGTTTTCAACTCTTATTTATCAGGAAGAGGACAGCATGTTCCAAGGAAAACCATAGAGAAGAATACTTTTGTGCATAGCCATGGTTAACTATAATTTTTATAAGATGTCTATTTCTTTTAGATTAGTGCTGATCTTCATAATGAATGCACGTCTACTCACACGGGGACTTCTGCTTCAGCTCCCTTAGCCGCAGGGATTTTTGCTCTAGCCCTAGAAGCCAAGTAAGTATTCTTAAACTTCTTCCTCTTAAGAATGCTTGAGTCTTTAATTCAATTCACATTTCAAGCAACTGACCTGTTCCATATTGCCCACATAAACATCCACAGTAGGATAATAAAACTATGTTCAAACAGACATTAAAACTTAGAGGAAACTTTATTCTTAGATATGTAGACTTGGATGGGCAAGATGAAACTGATAGGGATTGCAAAGAAAATGATCAATCTAATCTTATATTGAATTGATTATACTTTTTTTCTTGTTGTTCTTCTGGAACTATTGCAGATCTGTTCTTTAAAACAATCCCCCAAGGGTTTTAATCTCTGAACAAAAACAAAAGCTGTATTTTGAAACATTCAAAAAGTTCCTTCAAAAAAAGTCCTGAAGACAGAAAAACCATTAATTATACAACAGAGCATATATATAACATAATGATAAATAGAACAATAAATATTGTGTAATAAGATAACCTGATTAGTTGATCCACTTTCCCAACAAAGTACAGAGTTCTTAAGTAGGTTCCTACATTTTGGCATGAATCTTTCATGACGTTATAAACAAAAATACTGGTGGAACTTCAGTAGAGAGGTACTGACCACTGGGGCCAATACTCTTAACTAAGCTCTTACACTCTTAAAGATAACCTACTCACCAGAGGAAGGATGAAAATTATTCTGTGCCTATTAAACAAATAGTGGATTATGGGCAAAGACCTTATAGTCTTAACCAGTACCAATATTGACTAGAATTTTTTCTGTGATAGTCCTAATCTAACCTGGAGGGATATGCAACACTTGGTAGTGTGGACATCTGAATTTGATCCACTGGCCAACAATCCAGGATGGAAGAAGAATGGAGCTGGGCTGATGGTAAACAGCAGATTTGGATTTGGATTACTCAATGCTAAAGCACTGGTAGATTTGGCTGATCCTAAAAGCTGGAAAGGAGTGCCAGACAAGAAAGAATGCATAGTTAAGGACAACAGCTTTCAGCCAAGGTAAGAGCAGTACTGATTTTATCTGAATTATTTTATCTGAATTTTTGATCCAAAAAAGTAAGGAAACCCATAGCCTTCCCATATAAGAACATTTTTTCAACTGTCCCCAATGGACTGCTTCCATCTAGTAGTTCTTTTATTATCTAGTAAAAATGTTTATAGGTTTTTATTAAACCATCTTGAAACAGCAACGGTTGCTTGGAAAAAACAACAAAAGGGAGGGAATGAATGGGGACTTTAGTTTCATAGCATATATTTTGTATATAGAAGAAACCAGGTTCAGTTCACCCAACAATAGATAGCATGTGAAACCTTCGAGCCCAATCAGCCTTCAGCTAGAACCCACTCTGATCAATGTTTCTTTAGAAAAGGGTACCCCTGCAATAATAAATTATCTTAGTATTTATCCCCATTGAACCAGAATGGTGCTCCAGGGCTTCATGGGAACTTTAAAATTAGTGTGATCAATTTTGCAGATTTTTAAAACTGCATCAGAACTTCATGAAATAAATTAAGTTTCTAATCATGTTGCCAGGTTATTAAGAGCTAGTGGTGAAGTTACCATTGAAATTCCTACCACAGCTTGTGAAGACCAAGAAAATGCCATTAAATCCTTGGAACATGTACAGTTTGAAGCAACAATTGAATATTCCCGCAGGGGTGATCTTCACGTGACCCTGACTTCCCCATCAGGTAAAAGAGACACACTGCCTATTTTTGTTCTACCTAGTAATTGTGATATAATTTTATTTTAATACTTTGACAGATACAAGAATAAAGAATGTATTGGGAACTGGAATACTTGCCAACATATTAGAATGGAAATAAAGAAAAAATATCCTGAAATGTCAAATAAAAATGTACTGTACATTCATGAGAACATTTTGGATAGCATGAATGGACTAAATCGCAATTGATGCTACGTAAACCGTGCATTTCATTTGCATTATCTAGCCAACCCAAGCATCTTTGCAATGTTACAGTGGGAGCAACAACGCTGCAGCATTTTCAGAAGACTGCTTCATCTGTTTCTATAGGTTTTCTAAAGTTTCAGATTGCCAGATTGCATTAATGAATCTATCTTGATTTCTTTTAAAGTTAGAGTGGCTCATGGGCTGCAGAGCAATATTCCTTTTCTCCTCAAATTTCATAGACTTTCTGACATTCTATTAGGGATTCAGTTGGATGTGTGGCAGAATAAAAAGAGGCATGATTCTTGGTTAAATCACCTCTCTTCTGTATTCATTTAAGATAACATCTTCCACTTGTTGTTTACAGCTCTGATCAGAAGTATTTTGAAGAAAATAAGTTGCTGATCACAGAATAAGTTAAAAAAGCAAAATAATATTGCTTATTAATAATAATATTATCATTATTTATTTATTGATCAGTGGGGAAATGAATATTTTGTATGGAGAAAGAAACTTTGCATGCGATTTTCTGTTAGTGGTGCCTACAGTTAGTAGAAAGATAGGAAAGTCTCCTGCCTGAAATTTTTGGCAGTTTACTATGTTCCCTAACTTTAATATTTTCTAAATATGAAACATTATTCTACTCTATGGAACTACCTATTTCCCAAACATACATTCTGAATAACTTCCTAAAAACATAAAAAGCTAGATGGTTCAGAATGTTAAGATCCAATGTTCCCATGTATTGTGCTCCTGACAATCTCTTCTTTTTCCCTTCGGCCTATGCTAGTTAATTATACACAGTGAACATCTTGGCAGCCTGATATGGAACATCCCAAACCTACAAATGTAAACAGTAGCTCAGTGTATATGTTTTATGAACTTCAGTCCATGTGTCGGAAGAAGCAATGAGAGAGTGTATCAAGCCAATGTCTCTGCCCTTTCAAAATTAATATATTAAGTATAGATTTCTGAAGAAGCCTTGCCTTAATCCTCTTTGTTCATAGACTTCCAGAGAATTATAATGTATTTTCATAATTAAGTTTCCATGGAAGCCTACATGAATAAAATCCTACACACACAGGCTCACTACATTGTTTTGATGCTCATATCACCTTGAAGTTGATCCCATACTTTTCTTTAATATAAAGGCACAAAGATTTCCTTATTGATAAACGCACAAGATTACCCATCTGGGATTTATCAATGGCCTTTTTAGCCCATTTCATAATGATCTGGGTTCAACCCATGCTCAGTATGCCTAAGTTTTCAGTAGCCCTTCTGCAGCTGAGCTGATTGATTTCTGGCTCATTTCAACCTTGTCACCTTTTCATCAGGCTTCCAAAACTGATCAGAGAAGTTGTTGCTATTGGACAGCTGTTACATGACTGGTCAGCTAGAGAGATACTTGCTGGTTCATGTGGAGTTCTCAGCATTGTGAAGATGACAGCAGTGAGGATAATCATGAAGTGGCAAAAAGATAATTCTGAGGTTATAGAGGATATAACTAATTGTTATGTGCCTTATGCCTGAAGTTCCATTTTATATTATCTCATATTGGATTGCCACTTTTTTCTCTGATACAGGGACCAACACAGTTTTACTGGCTGAACGGCAAAGAGATAAATCACCTTATGGTTTTAAGGACTGGGATTTTATGTCAGTTCATACTTGGGGTGAGGATCCAAAAGGAACATGGACTTTAAAAATAATTGATACGGTGAGTAAGACAAGTTGCATGTATGGGTGCAAACTAAAAGTAAGATATGGCAAAATAAGAACTGCTGTGCCAGAGTCAAATTCCTTGCATGTCTAACCATGCTTGGCCAATAAAGTATTTGAATCTGAAATTTTTGAGACCTATTAATAATAAATTTATTAATAAATTAATAAATAAGAAAATATATTTCTCACTAAATATATTTAGGAAATAAGTTAATGGGAAGTATTTTTTTTTGTAGCTTCAATAGGTAGCTAAATCTGATCAAATGTTTCACAGCTAAAGCTAGATATTGAAATTATGTGGGAATTCCCTTTTCTAATTCAGCAGAATTCTTTTCTACCTTTTCCTTGATACATCAGTAGGGATAAAAGACTTACTGATAGAAGAGACTATTCGTAGCTCAGGGTTGTGGATTGCAGTGATGATGTTACCTAATATGATAATGAAATGTCTTCAAAAAAACAACCAAAAGTTCAGAGAGCACTTAGGGGTCCACTAGAAATTTAACTTTGAAAAATTCAAGCCAAAAATTTTATTACTGCCTGACATCTATAAGAGGGTAGGACGGCAACTGTAGAAAGAAAAATGGTAGGGACCTAACAGAAGCAGAAGAGATTAAGAAGAGGTGGCAAGAATACACAGAAGATCTATACCAGAAAGATCTAAATGTCCCTGATAACCCCAATGGTTGGTCGCTGACCTAGAGCCAGATATCCTGGAAGGTGAAGTAAAGTGGGTCTTAGGAAGAATTACTAACAACAAAACCAACAGAGGTGACTACATATAAGTTAAATAAACAGAGTGATAATATACAGCCTTGTCATACTCCTTTCCCAGTTTTGAACCAATTCATTGTTCCATGTCTGGTTCTAACTGTTGCTTCTTGACCAGCATACAAGTTTCTCAGGAGACAGGTAAGGAGGTCTGGTACTCCTATCTGTTTAAAAATTTGCCACAGTTTGTTGTGATCCACACAATCAAAGCTTTAGCATAGTCAATGAAGCAAAAGTGGATGTTTTTTCTGGAACTCCCTCACTTTCTCTATGATCCAGCAAATGTTAGCAAATTGATTTCTTGTTCCTCTGTCTCTTCAAAACCTAGCTTGTACTTCTGGTAGTTCTTTGTTCATACAAGCCCAGCTTGTAGTATTTTGAGCATAAACTTGCTCACATGTGAAATGAGCACAATTGTACTGTAGTTTGAACATTCTTTGGCATTGCCCTTTGGGATTGGAACACAAACTGACCTTTTCCAATCCAATTTCCAATTCCATGATTAACTTTTCCTAATCTGTTGGCATATTGAGTGCAGCACTTTAACAGCATCATCTTTTAGGTTTTAAAATAGTTCAGTGGGAATACCATCATCTCTGCTAGTTTTGTTGTTAGTAATTCTTCTTAAGACCCACTTGACTTCACCTTCCAGGATGTCTGGCTCTAGGTCAGTGACCACACCATCATGGTTATCAGGGACATTTAGATCTTTCTGGTATAGTTCTTCTGTGTATTCTTGCCACCATTCCTTAATCTCTTCTGCTTCTGTTAGGTCCCTATCATTTTTGTCTTTATCATACTCATCTTTGCATAAAATGTTCCCTTGACATCTCCAATTTTCTTGAAGAGATCTCTTTTCTTGAAGAGATCTACTTTTCCTACTCTATTGTTTTCCTCTATTTCTTTGCACTATTCATTTAAGAAGGCCTTCTCATCTCTCCTGGCTATTTTCTGGAAATCTGCATTCAGTTGGGTATATCTTGCTCTTTCTCCCTTGCTTTTCACTTTCCTTTTTTCCTCAGCTATTGTAAAGCCTCATCAGACAGAATGTTTTCTTCTATTTATTTTTCTTTTGGAATATTTTAGTAGTTACCTCTTGTACAATGTTATGTTCCTCCATTCATAGTTCTTCAGGCACTCTGTTGTATCTCATCCTTTAAATCTATTCCTCACCTCCATATATATTCTTAAAGATATCATTGAGGTCATACCTGAATGGCATAGTATTTTTCCCTACTTTCTTCAATTTAAGCCTAAATTTTGTAATAAGAAGTTCATGATCTGAGCCACAGTCAGCTCCAGGTCTTGTTTTTACCGACTATATAGAGCTTCTTCATCTTAGGCTGCAAAGAATATATACAGACTAATTTTGGTATCAATGATTTGGTGATGTCCATGTGTAGAGTCACCTCTTGGGTTGTTGGAAAAGTGTATTTGTTATGACCAGCATAAATTCTGTTAGCCTTTGCCCTGCTTCATTTTGTACTCCAAGGCCAAACATGCCTGTTATTCTGGTTATCTTTTGACTTTGTACTTTAGCATTCCAATCCCCTATGATGAAAAGGTCATCTTTTTTTGGTGTGAGTTCTAAAGGGTGGTATAGGTCTTTATAGAACTGGTTATCCTCAGCTTCTTTGGCATCAATGGTTGGGGCATAGACTTGGATTACTGTGATGTTGAATGGCTTGCCTTGGATTTGAACCAAGATCATTCTGTCATTTTTGAAACTGTACCCCAGTACTGCCTTTCTCACTCTTTTATTGACTATGATGGCTACTTTGTGCATTCATAATTTATTCTCTTATTTAAAAACAAATATCTGATGACTTAAAAGGCAAAATGGAATAGCATTTCAATGCAAACTGACAAATAGAGAAAGCTGCATTTCTGAATTCATGGCATCTTGTTGCTCTGGAAAACAATTCTCACACCAATGAGCCTTAACTTTAATCACCGCTACCAGTGGGATTTTCACTGCTAATAATGAGTAGAATTTATTCTTGGTTATTTAGAACAGCTTTTAGAACTGGTAGTTTTGGGGCCTGTTTAAAAAACATAACACATTTGTCTTCTGAAATGCCAAATGAACAAATTGTGAACTTCAAATAATGAGTTGCATAACAATTGAAATATTTTAGGAATGTTACTCAATGGATCAATGCTTCTGACTCATTTTAAATGGAAATGAATGGGACGGCTTCCAAGATAGAAATGGGCTGATCTATCCTTTTCATTTTGCTCAGTAAATTTTTAAAACTTTATCTATGGTTAGTGCATTTGTGCATAAATATCTGTATGTATACACATGGTTCTCAACAGGTGTATTTTATCTGATCTTTAATATGTTATCTGAACATAATCCAGTTTTGTACTGTACATACTTCATAAGTATATAATAGGCATTTTTTAATATATGCATTCTTGTGTACCAGTTTTTTAGCTGTAAGCTACATTGTACATTTGGAGTATGTTTGAACATATTAACGTGTTCTGATTTACATATATATTCAGTAAATGAATGAGACAATACAACCTTAATGATCACAATACAACCTTAATGAACTCCCCATTCATCCTTTATTACAAATGGCTCTCTTTTAAATAAAATATTTATGCTTAACCTCCAAGTTCAATAGAAACAATTATATATGTAACTATTTTAAGAAACATTTGTATATTTTATTAATTTTGGTGTGGTGAATGTAAAGAGCCAGTCAGTATGGACATATAAATATCATCAGATCTAAATATTTTTAAATTAAATAAGCGTTTATAACGTGGTTGTATTTTTATGTCTAGAATGATGGACTGTAAAAATTGACAATTATACTACTTTTCCTCAGTCTAAAAGAATGCAAAATGAAGGAAGAATTGTGAACTGGAAATTGATTTTGCATGGCACTTCTACCCAACCTGAACATATGAAGCAACCTCGCATCTATACTTCATACAATACTGTCCAAAATGACAGGAGAGGTGTGGAAAAGATGGCAGACTCTATGGAGGTACTTAGCCTTAGACCTATCTGTAATATCTTTGTAAGATTTGAAAAAAATTCGAGGAGTAGAATGTTTTTTCTTATAAATTCTTATAAATTATCAATAATATAAATTATTGATGTTCCAAATCAATATTGTTTTCTAGCTCTGAGAATTTGGTATTTCCCAACATTAGATGTGATTTAATGGTTAGATGGTTTTGAAAGATAAATTCATGAAAGACTGGCATTAAAACAACAGCTAGATAGTTCAAGGAAATTCCCGGTATGATGCCAATATGTTGTTCATAAGCTCTAGTTGAAAAAAGTTAGAGAAGTAACATTGAATAATTGCCTTAGTCCTCTGCCTATTAGATTTTTGTCTGGTCACTACTTAGTTATGCATATGGTTCAAAAAACTCCTCATGTTCTAATTCATGTAGAATAAATACATAAACAACTTAAATATGCTGAGTCCCCAAGCCATTACAAAATTTCTCCACAGGTCTCTAGAGCATCTTATGTGTGCTGAGTCTCAGACTATAACTAACCACACATATCTAGCATCACAGAAACTGAATTCTGTTATTTTGTTCTTAGAACTTCATCCCAATCAGCATTTGCAGAAAACTTGTGGCCTTCTTTCGATAATAATCAATAGCTCCTGATGTTTGGTACCCTCATATCTATCTTTCAGGACCACACCACTCAAGAGAACCTGAGTGACAAACACAAAGTAAGAGGAAACATTAGCAACAAACAACAAAACCAAGATGTGGTTCCCTCTGATGCAATGCTCCGTCTACTCCAAAATGCATTCCATAGTCAGTTGGTTGGGAATCATTTACCAAAGAAGATGCTAAATGAAAACACAGATATTCCATATGAACATTTCTATCAAGCTCTCGAGAAACTAAACCAAGGTCCCCAGATGAGAGACTCAGAGGAGTCTCTATATAGTGACTATGTTGACCTTTTTTACAATTCAAAATCATATAAACACAGGGATGACAGATTACTACAAGCTTTGATTGATATTCTAAATGAGGAAAATTAAAAGTTCTTGGCAGAAACACTGGGTTGGAAATATTCACATACCCCATCTCCTAATTGCACTCCTAATTTCAGACTAATTGCCATGTACTGTAACATTTCCATGAACACAACTGGCATTATTCCATATTTATCAACTGCCTAAAGAATAAGCAAAATGTAAAGTTGTTAGATGCAAAATAATCTGTTTATTCAAAACATTCAATAATCCTTTCAGATAGTCAGCCTCCTTCAGGAATAAGTAAAATCAATATTTCAAGTATAAATTCACTGCAACGGTTGTGTTTCTTATCCCTTCTGTACAAACTACAGATATATTAGATTTTATTTCTTCTGGCCCATCTCAAAATATAATATTGTTTAGAGATACCAAGAGACTCATCTGTCTTTCTAAGCAACAGAAAAAGCCTGGCACATAGCCCCTTTCCCTGGCAGCTCTCAGCCCAATTTTGAAAGTAGAAAGTCACATCCATGCTTCAGATATATCATACATTTAAAGATGGCTTATATGAGATCAAAAGAGGCCCAAGCTAAATGTGCAAGCAGAAGAATTTCAGGCAGAAGAAATCCTGAACAATATATATCTTCCCCTTGATTTTGTGAGCACCTTTCTATGCATGCTTATTCTTAAGTAAATCCTTTTGGTTTCAGTGAGTCTTACTCTCAGGGAAATATGCGTAGCATTACAGCTCTGTTGAATTTATGGGGAAGATGTACAGAAGAAATAAGGTAGTGTCCTCATTATACCCAGTCAATTTCTTTCAGCCCAAATACTGAAATTTATTTACTTTTAAATCATGTTTTCACCTCCTTTTCCTTCACAGCTTCCTTTTTGAAACATATTTTTCCCTACAGTTTGTTAGTTTCAACAAATATGGTAAATCTATTTTTGTATTGGTGCCTCTTCACTGTGTTTCCTTCATCAAGAGAATTCTCTATTAACATCTGCCAAACCAGGCATGGATTTTAGAAAAATCAAAGGGTCTGTCATGTTTATTTCAGAGGACAAGAAGAGTTTGCTAGCAACTGCAGTCCTTGGCAATTGGAGCTGAGTCCCAAGGGAAGAACATTGATTCTTTTCTTTCACTTAGATGAATATCAGCCCCTGTTAGGCTCTCAGTTCAGGGAATTCAGGAGATGAAATTCTTAGATGAAAAAGATATTTTTTTAAAAGAAGAAAAAAAAATTCTAAATATGAATGTCGAAACACTGAACCAAATAATACTGATTTTCTATTTTCTTCACTGTGAACGACACATTTCCAAGCACCCAGATGAGAGATTGATAGATGCTTAAAACTGGTGTGATAAGCCAATAACCAAGGCCAGAGAGGTTTTTTTTTAAAAAGTAATGAAATATTATTTTTTAAAAAAAATTGTTTGGCTGTAATATTAGACATGGCAGCATTTACAGAGAATAAGTAATAAGTATTAGGGTGAAACCCGTCAGAGACTGAAATAGAAATGTGAAAAAGAGTTCATGAAGGAAATGAAGAAAATAGATATAAAAAAGCTGCAAGATCAGAAGAAAAAAAGGTGAGGAAAAAATGCAGAGTACAGATAGAAAGCTTTGCCAGACAGCCACTTTCTCATTTAACTATCGGTATGACATCATGAGAAAATAATTAATAAAGTTCCCATAGTGCATGCTTTTGTAGTAATCAGTTTTGCAGTTCATTTGTAAACTATAATAAACCCCAAAGTGGACAATTAATCCTTAGATCACAGCCAGGAAACACATCATTACCTCCCTCACCCTTTAGTTTTTCTTTCTTACAAAATTAAAATCAAAACGATCTTATTTATTTATATCCCACCTTTATTATTTTTACAAATAATTCAATGTGGCAAACATATCCCACACAATTTCCTCCTCCTATTTTTCCCACAACAACCACCCTGTGAGGTGGGTTGGGCTGAGAGAGAGAGAGAGAGACTGGCCAAAATCACCCAGCCAGCTTTCATGACTTAGGAGCAACAAACTTTAGCCTAGGCACACAGGTTGCCCGCCATGCTTTAGATTAATCAAGCCTTCCTAAATTTCAGCAACTTGGTCTTAATGGTTTTGGATAATGCAAAAACAGGCTGGGGAATACATGCAGTCCATAATTTGTCAATCCCTGGCTTAAGATCTCAAAGCAAAAGCTTACTTCATTGGGGAAAAATCATTCTCTATCCATTCTCGTACTTGGAAGATTCCAGATACAAAAATGGAGCAACCCCTGCATCAACTGCATGGGAAGACATTAGTATCCATTCTGATCATTGCCTCTGTACGTGGTCCAGCATGATCAGCATGGATAGGACATCACCCACAAGCAGCATAAAATCAGACACACTTCTTGTCCACAGCTGCTGATTCATTGCGGGGAAGAGGAACCTCTTGGTTTTTTTTAACATTTTGATACTCTTCATATTGGAAAGAGGTTCTTATAATACAATAGGTTTGATGCTGAAATCCTGATAAATTCTATTATTTATATGCTGAACAGATTTAATTAGTTTTTTCACCAGTATTCTATAATTACAACATTTAGAGCAGCAGAAAGTTCAGAGAGAGGATCATCTAAATAAAAAATACTAATAGCACTCACAATTTGCTGATTACTACAAGGCTATCACAGGGAGGAGATGTGGACTGATTCTCCACAGTTCGAAGGATAGGACAAGAACCAATGGATGGAAGTTTCATTGAGAAAATAAGGAGGAATTTCCTGACTGGGAGTATAATTATCTACTGCAGTGGAACAGCTTGCCTGTGACCCTGGAAGTCTTCAAACAAAGATTAAAGAGCTGTTTGTGTTGTATAGTCTGAAATTTCCTGCCTTAGGCAGGGTTTGGACTAGAAGATCTGCACAGTACTTCCAACCTACGATTTTATGAGAAACACACAACAAATTATAATTTATTTTATTAAACTTCGAAAAATGGGAACATATATTGTACATACCTTGGCTGGATGCATATGCCACCTTAATATGTCATTTGTTTGGTTTTATGCTATCCAGCCATTGTTAAAATATTCCGTGGCTTGATGCAATGTGTGGACCCAATCAGAATTCTAATCTTCATTTCTAGCTTATGAATGAAAATCATAATTAATAATCACATTTAATAAATAATCACATTTCTTTCTAAAGGGAACAGCAGTAGCATTATTATAGTGAAAATTACCATTAAATAACAGCAGCTGCAAAGTTCAATACAAGGTTATCATGCTCCTTTATAGACATGGATTACATTTTTTTTGTTTACTTAAAATCAGTATCCATATTGTAGCCAAAATTAATTGAAATCTAAATTAATCTGATGCAAATTTGAATGCGTGAATGTTTCCAACCTAAACTGAATCGTAAAGATGTTAAACTACTTTTGTTAAGTCTTTTCTTGGTGCCAGTATGTGTTTGTGAAAATGTAAAATGGAAGACAAAAATGTTTTATGTCACAGAAAATGATCATTATATTTTCTTTACAGGTATTTATAAAGTACTAAAGCTTTTATCAGATATAATTTAAAAAGAATAAATTATTGAGAAACTTTAAAAATAATAAATAACAAACCATTTTTATTTAAGCAAAACAGTTTTGTCCAATAAAGATTTTTGAATGGTATGTTGTAATTACAACAGCCATATGTATGTGATGTAATGTTAAAATTTATATTTGTCTAATCGTACGTAATACGTAATACAACATAATGTGTTAGCAGAGCCCAGACTGTGTGGTCTTACCATTTGTAAAGCAACACAACACCAAACCAGCTCCTAAGAGAAATTAGCTGAGAGATATTAGGTACATTGGTCTAATTGCTGAACAAAGACATGGAGAGTTAAATGAAATGGAGAAACTATTATAATAGAGACAGCATTTAAAGCAACTTTGGTGGTTGTTTCCAGGACAAGAATTTTTGCTGTGTTGATAAGGTAAGTTACCTTGGCCTTCTACTGTAATGCAAGAAGATGTCCCGGCAGTTGCGTGCATTTATATATGGGTGGCCTTCCAAAGAGATTTGTTAATGCAATGCTTGGAATCAACTTTTCCCAACTTAACTTTCTTCAGTAGTGTTCAGAATACATGTCCAATATTTCTCAGGAATTTCTACTCCATACTTAGATGAATGAAACTTCATCATAGTAAAAACATCTAATTGTCCAGTACGTACAAGCTGAAAAATACCTATAAAACATGGCAACCTTATTTTCTTCAGTATCAGAGGCACATTGAGAACAATTGTTCTGAATGCATAAAGTGTCTTAATGAACAGGATCAGGAGAATGAGAAATCTGTTTTGTATTAAAATGCTTAGGTGAGATAACTAATGTTTATTTTTCTTATAAATGAAGGTGAATATACCAGGTGTTGTTATGAGAATCAGCTCCTAAATTTTGTGATATATTTATTGAACTTCTAGACTACCCATCTCCAAAGTGACTCTGGGCAGCTTCACAAGTTAAAAAAATAACATTATATAAAAAACAAACTATGTCCAAGGGACAATATACTGTAATCTCAGAAGGGAGTGGATCAACATATCAATTTAAGGCCTGGGGTTGGGGGAGCTTTTAAAGTTCACATAAAGACAAATGAGGGCAGTACTGTGGTGCTGTTACAGACAAGACCCACTCTCTCAGTCATATTAAAAGGCACTGCTTAATTGACAGGATCAGAAGCAAGTCAGCAAAGTGTGCACCTATGGAAACAGGTGGTCCTTTAAATAGCCAAACTCCATGCCATTTATAGGTAATAACTATCACCTTGAATTTCACCCAGATGCCAACTGCTACATGTAGTTCATGTAGCAAGGGTGTTATACAGCATAGCTTACCCATCACTGCTCATGCTGCTGCATTCAATACCAGCTGTAACTTCTGAGTGGTCTACAAGGCCAGCTGAGCTAAAGCATCTGCGAGCACCTGTGAGATGACCAAGACATGAGTGACACTACAGAAGGCCCCTTGATTCAGGGACAAACACAATGTACATAAGTTGAACCTGTGCAATGGTCTTCCTAACCACAGGTGCCAAAATAGCCACATTTGTAAAGGTCAGGGCAAACTCCCCAGATTATGCAACAATCCTGAATAAAGTAATACAGCCTCATTCACAGTAAAGATGCAATATCTGTACAACCGAAAGGATCAATACCATATATATGCACAGCCATTTGATTTTGATTAATCTTATTCCTCCATATCCATACCTCATCAGCCTCCAGGCACTAGGACCCCAACCCTTTATTTGACCAGCCAACTTCTTCAATCCTGAACTTCCCAAATATGTTGAGGCTACAACTCCAACAGTTCCCAGGCAATATGGCTTTTACTTACTGAGGAATTCTGAGAGCTGCAAAATCAACACATCTTGAGGTGCAAAAAGGGAGGGAGGAGAAAAAGGGAAAAAATGGGAGAAATTAACAAAGACAGTTACTCTGTAATGGCAGTCATTTGCAGTTGGGCCTGTCTCACATTTTGGTCACTTGGAGACAGGCAGGTGCAGACAATATTTATCTTTATTTAAGATACTAGAAAGGGTGGATTATACGGAAAATCATTTTAATGTTGATGTTATTTAACTATTTCTATTCTTTGGAATATACTATATGACTGGTAAGAAAGTGTTCTCTCTCAGCTCCAGTGTGATTAATATTGGTAGTCAGGTATAAATGGATTTTACATTATCTTTTAATCTTTTTAATAATGCCTGCTTTCAATAAAATGTTCTGAACGCTAAATAAGCAGTAATGCAGCCTCCTGCAACCTGATAAGAAAATGCACTTAAAACATAATAGCTGCAGGTTTATTAATGAGGTCAGGTGTTTCTTCATGGAATAAAGCAATAAAAACTCAACTCTAATAAAGCTGATGCCATATGCCAGTCCCATTAACAGTAGTGAACCAGTGCACATCCTTTCATTTGGAGACCAAGATATCTATAACTCGTGAGATGGCAAATATTCTTGTTGATAAGAAAGGAATGTTCCATAATCGATCATTCAAATGGCAAATCAAATAGCAAATGGCTTAGTGATAAAGACACAAAAATAGATGTTAGATAATATCTGGAAATGTTAGGAAAACTTAATCTATCCCTTTCCAGCAATATCTTCATGCTGGTTCTTCATTTCAGGACAAACATTATTTCCCTTTTTGTAATCCTGGTTCAGACTGAGAATCCTCCAGCCTTCTTAGAATGAATCTTTCCAGCAATTTTCTCCATGGTTGAACCCATATCTGCATCCATGTTTCACACTAACCAAAGTCCCTCTGCCACTAGAATTCATAATTGCCTATGAGAAAGCTCTCTCGATGCATGCCATGACTCTGGGCAGTTTACAATAAAATAGTGATAAAAATATAAAAACAATAATACACAGAATACAAACAATAAAAGGTAAAAGGAATGAACAAGGCAGTGGAGGGTAAAATAGAG
>JANHZU010005764.1:59159-73548 GCA_032468055.1 Acrochordus granulatus | reverse complement strand
TTCAGTATAGAAAATGAGGCATCAAAAGGTACCTTTTGGAGGTAGAAGACATCCAGTGTAAGAAATTAATGCAGGCAGCTAGGGGTCTAGAAAGAAAAAGCGATATGAATCCCATCACAATAAAAAGTCAACATGTTAAATCTTACTGCTCAGCAGTTCTAAATATCTATTGAGAAATACAAGCTCTTCTACTCAGATGATGCTGGATCCCACTTCTTCTTCCCTCATACTCGACCAAATATGGCAGCACTCTTATCTCTACCATAAAATGGTTATGAGCTGATTTCTCTTATAAATCTGCCCTTAAGAGCAAGATCCCTTTTTATAACAACATGATGTCAAACAAAGGGCACTAGGACTTAAGTCTTTGTACTACAGTACAAAATAACAATACATAAACACCTTTGTGAAGGCAGCTTGAAACCCCATGTTTTCTATTAAGAAGTCATGTTCAATCTTCACTGTTGATAGAATAGAATAGCTAACAGAGAGAACATGGTATATCAGAAAGGTCAATAGTTATTATGAGCTACAAATATATTTTTTTCCATCCTTCAGGCTGTTTAGCGCATATCACAGCATGAGCAGCTGTCTTCTTTAATGCTTTTAAAATTAGAATCACAAAGAAGAGAAAAATACAGTTGCAATGATTGCTCTTTGCTTTTGTTAAGTTTACTTTAAAATACTATTTTATATACAAGAACTGTCTGCATAGCCCAACCAAGGTGAGTAACTGGCATTTCATATCCAAGCTGGATTTTTCATTTATGAATGTTGTTAAAAAATACCTTATCATAAACTGTGTTAACACAATGCATTATTTTTAAAGAGTTGTATTACATTTTATTTATACATATAAGTTAATAACAGATATATGTATGTATGTATGTGTACATACAGTATTTAGAAAGGCTGTCATTATGGAGAAAATAGGAACAGGAAGGAGTATCATGTATGTTCAATGTCTTCAGTTATTTATAAGGTCATAAAAGCAGGATAAAAATTTAATAAATAAAAGATTTAATGAGGTGAAAAATACTACATTATGAAATGAGTTGACACTAAAACATGATAAAAAACACAGACATGCAAAATTCTATTTGTGCAAAGGAATTTTTCTCCATCAGAATAATTCATCATTGCGTATTTTAATGTGAAATTGCATAGGTCTGTTAGATATTGTCCATAACTGAAATATTGGACTTCTTGCTGAAAATTTATCTCCAGACTATGGTGTGATTAGGGTACAGAATTTCTCCTAGATTTTATTATCAGATTTCCATATAGGAAGAATTAAAGGTCATTGCTGTAGCTCAGTAGTAGAACGCTCATTTTGCATACAGAGAGTACCACATTCAATTGCAAATATTTTAGATATACAAGAATGTGGCTAAACTACAATTCCCAACATCTACAACCAACATGAAAACAGAGAGGAGAACTGGACATTATATTTCAGCAGAATCTAGACAGTGACTCAGTAGTTTTGAGCTGCTTCGAACACTGACAAACTCATTATAAGGTTTTGTATGTATGAATAGTGGGAATAATAATGGAATTCGGAAAAAGATGTGCTACCAAGGGAAATTGGTAAAATTACACTGCTAAAATCCTCAAGTAAGATTTAAATTGGAGAGGGGATATCTGATCTTTACTCTTAAATAATCAGATAAAGCTAGACTTTGCTGTCTGTAAATACAAGTAAATTTATTCAACTTGGAAAATATGGTTGGACATCCTATTTTTCATCTTTTTCACAGAGGTTTATTCTATCAATTTCCACACTATTTTTTAAAAATTATTACCACATACACATATTTTGTGGGTCGCGGTGGCGCAAATGGTTAAGAGCTCGGCTTGCCGGCTGGAAAGCCGGCGGCCCATGATCGCGACCCAGTGTTGCTGCGCAGCAGAGTGAGCGCCTGCTGTTCCGCCCCAGCTCCTGCCCACCTAGCGGTTTGAAAGCGCGCGAGCGCGAGTAGATAGATGGGTACCGCCCCTCCCGGCGGGAAGGTAACAGTGTCCGTGCACCTTAAGGCATCCAGTCATGCCGGCTACATGACCATGGAGCCGTCCCAGGACAAACACTGGTTCTTTGGCTTGGAAACAGGGATGAGCACCGCACTCTAGAGTCAGTCACGACTGGCAGGGTCTCCTTTGCCTTTTTACACATATTTTATGGTATATATCTTTATATACCTGTTATTGTAAACTATATATTTCAAACACATTTTTATGCATTTATCAATACAATTTGTGTAACTTTTAGACTAAAAACTACTTGAAAGTCTAGAAACTGCAGCAAAAGAAGGATCTTTCTATCCCAGATTCCATACTGTTTTAAGGGAAGTGACAGTTAATTTGCAACTAGAATGCAACTATGCATTCAATGAATCTTAGAAGTTGGGAGGGTTGCCTAGTTGTTTTCTAGCTTCTGGGATGATGTACAATAAAAATTTACATTAAAGCTATATATATCCAATTAAAAACAATATAGTAATACAAGAAATGGGCAAGCTGAAACTTGCAAATCAATGCAGAAACCTTGCTGGTCAGATAACAGACATACTGAATACATTTTTCATCAAACAGTGATCAAACTATTTGGGAAACTTGCAGTCTGAACATGAGTCTACTTCTACTTTGCTTCTCTGCATATTTAGCTTGAATGGATGGTCCAGGTTCTAAGACTGGGGAGTGGAATGCTTTCCACTATTTATTTTTCCTACCATGCATGATTTAATATTCCTTTGTGAACAGTTTTTAAGCAGTACTTTAGCTTACAAAAGCCATGCAATTTCAAAATCCTTCTGTAAGCTAGTTTATTAAATGTTCAGAACCCCCCCCCAAGTAACCTTTTGTATATAAAAGAGAAAGTGGAAATGAATGAAATAAACAGGAGTCACTCAGTTTTGATATTAGCTTGCCTATCTCTTGTTTCAGTCTTGTTCATCACAAGTGCGATTTATTTATTTATTAAATTTCTATGCTGCTGAAATCCGAAGACTCTTGGCTAACAAGAAACACAACTTTAAAAACATCAATTTAAAACCTTAAAATAAAAAAAATGGGCTATGTGCCCCTCCCGCATAGTAGATAGTAACACAACCTATGACTCATTGGGTCATCCTTTCTTAAATATTTCCTTCCCTAAACAGAGAAACATAATGACTATAGGGAGGCAAAAAAGCAGTGGGAGTAGAAGCAAATTCCTGCTGGCTTCCCCGGATGTTACTTGCAGGAGTCCAAATCATTCCTTATCCTTTCCTTGCTGCCTACCACCATTAAAGAGATTTCATATTTCAGCCTCTGTTCCAAAGCAGCTAACTGCTGTTTACTCATCAGTCATTCTTTCCAGCTGATTGGGCACAGCAATGGAGCAGAGGTGACTACTGACTTCTTGCTGGCTTCTCCATGACTTTGCTTGTAGGAAGGCTGGCAGGAAGCCTCGGAAATCACTTCTCCTCGTCAGCTGATGCACAGAACTGCCTGCCACTTTACTGGGGGAGGGAGAACAGAAGGAGCCATGGATCACAAGGAAAACTGTACCCTCACTTCCCATCCCAGCATATTCCCAATGGCCCCTTCCTTCAGGGAGGAAGACTGTTCACCGGTCGATCACTGGCACACACCCCTGCAGCCAGTCCTACCTCAGGAGCAGGCAGCCAAGTCGCTCTTTCGTCTTTCCCGCACTGCCCACTCCCAGTGAGAGTTTTCAGATTTCAGTCTCGGTTCCAACACAGCCAATCACTGCTCACCTATTGGGCCATATCACCAGCCGATTAGGTGCAGGGGGCAGAAGAAGGCAGGAAAGAGGGAGGAGATATGGCCAATGGAAGATCACAAATAGACATGAAACATTACTAGTGTACAGATTCCTGTGTGAATATTGATTTATTACATTTATAAGCTGCACATCCCTCCCATAATATGATCCTTACCTAAAAAATTTGTAGGTATATTATGCTTCCAATAAGTTCCATTATATTGGGCCTCCCTTTCCCATAACCTTTCAGTATATGAAGATTTAATTAATTATATGAATTGATTAAAGGATTCCAATAAAACATTCTAACAGGAAGATAAATTATAAGCTATCATTTCAAGGTCTATTATCTCCAGGATATTTTGCTGCCAAATCAGAGCAACAAATTACAGTATTCCCAACTGCAAGCCAGGCCAAGATGTGTATTCAGAACAAGCTAGACCCAGGATTTGTTGCACAGTCAGTGTAGTGAAAAGGGGCTTAAAATTAAAAGAAGTAAAGCAATAACAAGGAAGCAAATAGCGTGGCATCCACTGAGCTTTGCTTCTTTCATTTAGCTTTGTTCTTATGATACCAGAAAACAACAGTATCCTAGTACCTGTTGACTGCTAAAGCCCATTACTAAAAAAATCTTACTGCAGATTATAATGGGGCATGAAAATTAAACATAAAGTTGCAATACACTGAAAAATCTAATTAGTTAAAAACTATTTTGAAATGTGTAAGACCCAGTACTCTGCTGTTACATTTCTGGAAACAATATTATAAGCGTTTACTTTAATTTCTTGAAAAATCTATTCATATTATTTGATAATTTGCTTTTATTTGATAAAAAAAGTGCGGGGAGGACCCTTGTCAAACTGAAATTTTTTTTGCAGAGTGGGATTTTCCCAAGATGTTTGACAATTACCAGCATTCATTTTCTTCATGAAAGGCTTTACAAATTTAGCCCATCATGCAAGTATTTGGGCAAAATTTATCACAATTTTTGAACATCTTTGATTATTTTCTTTATGTACACAACTTTTGTTATGTGTCTGTGCATGTCCAAATATAGTAGAATTGAGCAACCACTTTGTCTGAAAGTTTCTTGTTTATTTTAAAGCAAACTTTAAAATAAAATTAGGAAGGAAATGTGCTACATGATTATTATCTATTTCTCTTTTTAGAATAGTGAAATTCCTCCATACCCATACATAGATATGGCCTAATTAAGAAGAAAAGTATTTAAATATATTACATTTTGTAAAAATGCTACAACCCTGTGTTCCTTTCTTTTCTCTCTCATATTTATCATTTTCTCCACAGCACATTTTCACTACAGAGCAGTTTGCACTGTTTTTTTCCCCTTCCTCAAAGCCTGGAGTTCACCCCATGGATTAACAAATGATTGAGGATTCTCTCTTAAAAGACTCTTTAAAAACCTGTCAGAATCAGCCTGAGACATAGATTTATTATGAACTATTTAAAGGGCTTAATATATGTATCCCTAAAGAGCCCTTGGAGCAAACTAAAAAGGAAGAGTGGAGTTCTCAAAGAATGGGGAAAATTCTCCAATGCCCCACTTTCTTCACACCACGATTACTGTTTACTCAAAGGATAAAACACCTAACCTGTCATATGTAACCTTCAGAAGCGATATTGCCAGTGAAGTACAATTGAAAAAGAACCCAAACAATGGCACTCAACAGTAATACCTTGAAGGCAGCTGTAATTTATTTTCTATCCTCTTCACTAATACACTAATGTGGTTTCATCTTCTAAAAAAAAGGTCTTCTGTCCCTGAAAAAAACTACCTGAGTGTTATCTGCCATGCAGGCTATGACTATTAGCTTAATTATATGTTATTGTATTAAAAGAATCTTACTAATAATTGGATCACCTTCCAAATGTGTGCCATTCTCCCATCTGTCCTTGAAAAAAAGCACTGCATATGAGTTGGCATTTTAAACCATGTTAGAATTGAGATTTATACATAATGACATCTTAACTTAAAATTGATTTCAGGTGGATGCCAAGATATAATTAGTAGTACCAGCTTTATACTACTGAAAAAATAAGGAAGAAAAATTCTTGCTTTATATAAAGTTTTGTTTCAGACTTTCCCAGTAAATGATAAAAATGATGTTTGGCCTAAGAGGAGTGTCAGTTGGGTTGGAACATATATTTTTCTGTAAACTCACTGCAATTAACCAAGGGTGAATTTCTAAATTTAACATGTGTAGTATGTGCATGTGGCATATTAATCTGTGTTTGGTCGTTCAATGTTCCAGCTATTCATGTGTGCTTGGCCAGCTGATGCCATGTGGTTTTATTGAATGCTTAGGTACAACTGAAAGGAAAGCAAAAAAAGCTGCATGGTGTCTCAGTCAAGTTGGAGCCATCATCCACAGGGTGAAAAAAGGCTTTTTCTTCCCCCAGTCCTGGATTTTAAAAAATAGATCCCCCCTCCCCACAGATCAGTAGATGCTAAAGATTATAAAGAAATTGAGACTGATAGAGGAGGTGCTACAGAACCAGTAACAATTTGCAGGTGACTCTTTAACCATCTATCATGAAATTAATAATGATAAGTCTGGGTTTGGAGAAATGCATGTTTGGAGTTAAGATAAATTAATTTTAAAAAGTCATGGGAATAAATTGTAACAAGGCATTTTTAATTAACCACCATTAATCTATGGTCAAGGTTCAGATGACAACCCAAACCAAACCACAACATTGCTAAAGCCATGAAATAACATATTCAGAAGTACAATGCTTTCTGGCCCTTGGTGCCTGTGATGCAAATTCTGCGCCTTGCAATTTCAAAAAGACAGAGCTTCACTCATGATGTCACAGCGGCACACATTTCCTGATTTGGGCATCATGGGGATTGGGAATGGATGCCTATGCTTCAGTAGTATTTACTGCATAGTGGCAAATGCCATGGTAGTTCCAATGAACGCAGATACCTCCACTCCTGCATGACAAGAAGGATAATAGATCTGTTCCATAAGATGTACCTACTGTATATACAATCTCACTAATTTTCATCATTACTATTATATAATGCTGAGGTGATGCAAGTATCACTTGTATAATGTATAAGCTTTTTGTAATTTTCACTTTTTGTTTACATACTTTACACTATGACTGTTTGTTGCTCTTTTTAGCTGTTAAGTACTCGTGTTTTATGGTTGCATTCCAAAGTAATGTTTCAACTGTTATTGTTGTGAATCTCATATAATTATGCAGAGGATAAGAAAACCATAAAGAAATAATAGATATCATGGTTTTGTCATTTAAAAAGAAAAAAAGAAAAATACTGTTCTGCCATCAATAAATTACATAGAATACAATATTGTAAAACTGATTAGTACTGTAAATCTAGCCTGATTTGTTATGATCTCATGATAGATGAGATTTTTTTGTAATTTTGTTGTAATCTCATGATAGATGAGATTTTTATCAGCAGTACCTACCAATCTGAACATTTCTTTGGAATTCTAATACATATTCTGTAATGCAAATGAAAAGGTGGAATGTAGACAATCATACTCTGAACATTTAGACTGCCATGCAGAATAGAATTTTAAGATTTCTACAAGTCCTGAGAGTTTTATTCAAAGCTTTTCAGTCATTTCTCAGCTGTCTTCTACCCAATTTTCCTGTGTTCATTATTGTGGAGACATATGTTATAGTCAGGGCAATGATGTTCAGACATAGCTATCTGATGCAAATCTAAAAATCTTTACAGTTTTTAAAAGTGAAGATGTAGGTACAGAAAAACAGTTATTAGCTGACTGTTCTTAGTATCTTCTTAAATATGGAGAGATATAGGGAGATATAGATATATGCTCTATTTAGAGACATAGGGACATGCAGTTAAGATGCTCGGCTTGTTGGCCAAAAGGTTGGTGGCTCAAGACCGAGACCCAAGAGCTGCTGTGTAACGGGGTGAGCTCCCATTGTCTGCCCAGCTCCTGCCAACCTACAGTTTGAAAGCATGTAAAAATGCAAGTAGATAAATAGGGTACCACCTTCAGTAGGAAAGGAACAGGGTCCATGCACCTTGGCTTATAGCCATGCCAGCTACATGACCGCAAAAGCATCTTTGGACATACTGGCTCTTTGATTAGGAAACGGAGATGAGCACCATCCCCTAGAGTCAGCCACGACTGGCAGGGGAAACCTTTATCTTTATAGGGAGCATATTTAATCAAATCAGGCATTTACATAATTATGATTTCCTCCATTATAAGTTTTGCATTCTGTTAGCAAATTTGGGTTTTGCTAACATGATGAAAAAGTTGTTAATGAATCTCATTGTATTAGCAACTTTCTATGACATTAACAAAATTAAATTGCTAATAGAAAATGACAGTCACTAAAATAAGACCAAAATCTCACTAGGCCATCAAAAGGTAATGATCAATATGTAACAATGCCTTGTTTGTTTTTTCTTCTTTGTTAACTATGAGAATGTGTATGCAGTGTCACTCCCCTTCGCATCTATAAAAGGCTCCCTAGGAGGGTCTTGTTTTACACAACACAGTGATTAATTTTGGAAAGAAAATTATGAGACATCAACTTTCATCATTAAAAAAGAACTCATAAGATGAATTGACAGAAGCATCAAGCAATTTTTGTGTCCTTAAAGTCAGATATTTACTGTGAAAATAAGATAGTGTTTTCTTAGGCATATTTTTATAATTACTAAGCAATTCCATAAGCCAGATATCAAGAAAATTAAACAAGAAAATTAAAAAGTTTATAAACAGAAAGAAAAAACCTCAGAAAATCTGAGGTTTTAGTTTTTCTCAGTGTCACAGCAATTTGGATTTCCTCAATTCTCTGCCACTCTTAAAACTTGGAAACCTGAGAGACATTGGTACTCCAAAGCAAAATTAAATCACTGGTTCTAGTTAAAATATTTTGAATTAATATGCCATCTATAATAACTATAATATTGCTTACTAACTAGAAATAATACCTGATATAATTATTTATGGAATTGTAATTGAGACAGATATATTGAATTCAAATATTATCTCTAATCCTATCAAAATAATAGGTTTGGACAATCTTCAAAAGAATATGGTGACATTTATCCATGGGTAGGCTAGAAGCCATTTGGGTGATCTCAGGACAGTAACTCCCTCTCAACTTCTTGAAAGAAGGCAGTGACAAACTGCTTCCAAAAACTGGATGTCAGGAGTCAAAACTGACTTGAAAATACAAACCACAACCACAACAAAAGAAGTTGTAGATATGAATGCGTCTTTGAATTTTCTCCTATTGGATCTGCAATGTCTATGTGTAAGAAAAAATAGCCCCTCCATTCAACATTGTTTTAATAATAATGGTGTTAATATTTCTTTAATTTTCCTTCCAATGGACAGAATTCTTGATATAGGTAATCCTTGTTTAGTGACCACAGTTGGGATGGGTGATTTGGTCATTACGCAAAGCAGTGGCTAAATGAAAAATCATGTGACTACAACTGTAATAAAATTTTACTTCAGCTTTCCTTTTTTATAGAGTCAGAACGATACAACCCCAAAATAGCTGGGTGAGCCCAAAAGGCAGAGATTTCTGGAATTTGACTCACAAGGAAGTTGGGTAAAAGGGCAAGTCTTATAGTCCTTTTTCCTTGGACTATTTTTGGAATGTTCACTCTGATGCTGGAATAATTAGTAAGAAGAAAATTAATGTTTGTGTTTACATGGAGAGGAAGGGATTACAAGAAAATTGGGTACACAATGAGGAATACACATCAAAAGGAATGTGCTAGCACTGGTTATTTGGGTAGTGCGCTTGCAGCTCTGAGCCCCAAGCTTCTTAGGAGACAAACAAAAGTGGAAGGTGTGAAATAAATTGTTACAGGCAATATCTGCCAGCAGATTAATTAAGATCACAGAGCTGAGCATGTTATCTTGCAGTTAGCACTTTTTAGAGATGCGCTGCAGTGTGGAGAAAAGCAGTTCAGGAAGAGATAGCTTGTTTAGGCAATCTCTCTGCTCTGTGAGATGGGGAAAAGGAAAAAAATGCATCAGGCACAGGACAAGTGTACTAACTGAATGTAATGGTGAATACGTGACAGAGAGAGAGACCTTCAAATGTTGTAAATGTGGGCGCTGGCTGCAAGTGACGGTTGCATCACTGTTGTAACTGCAAATGGTTGCTGTACGAGGCAGTTACTAAATGAGGACTACCTGTCTAGCTTTTCATTTGTGAGCCAATACATTTTACCAAGTATATAAGATACAGTTGACCAAATGACTCTTCTTTGCTTTGAAGGGCAATGAAATCTGTAGCTGACAAACAAAATGCCTCATGTCAGTTCAGTCTAACTGTCTGAATGATCATATTCATGGCCATTTGGCTCTGCTTGCATTTGATGAAAACAGTTTTTGCTCCCACAGATGTCAGCCTTTCTCAACTTGGCACTCGTCCAAACAGGCTGGACTACAATGTCTACTAATGCCAGGCGGCAGGTGCCTAGAAATTCTGGGAACTGCAGTCCCAACACATCTGAAGGGCATTAAGATGGCTTAAGCACATTTCTTAATCTTTCAAGGAATCAGCAGACACTATTTCTTTTTAGATAACAGCCTTTTTTCGTGGTACCATGTGGGAAGTTCTGATGAACATAAGCATCAACCAATAATTAGCCCCGTAAATATTCTCAGAAAGCAAAACAGGGAAAAAAAAGTCAACAAAAACAAACAGAAGAGCAACCAACAACTTCCTTTATTGTAACTGAACTGGCTACTCTGCTCTTGACCTATTAAAACTTCGTTTGCTATTATGCTAGCAGGCAAGCTAGTCATGCAGAACAGTGTGGAGGAAATGAGCCAGTGTGTTCCCCTGGTGATATAAATGCTTTATCAAGCTGATCCCTGCCTTGTTATGTAAACTATACCAGGTAGTGTTCATTTTAAACACAGAGATAAACAGATCTAATATGCTTGAGGGCATCATGCTTTATGCATGAACTGCTTCTTATTTTTATATTAAAAGATTTTCTTGACAGAACTCTTTGCAATGGAGTAAAGCAATATTTTAACATCTTAACTACAACCACAATAGCACCTGCAAGTTCAAAGCAGTGAGAAAGATAGTCCCAATTCAATTAGACAAATGCAAACCTTTTTAATTAATTCCTAATAAACAATTAATTTTCGTGAATGCTTCTTGTAATAAGAATGTCTCTCTCAAAAGATAAATGAAAAAAAACCCCTCAGAGACGAGTGTAATAAAAGTACTGCTCAGGCTATCTGTTTACAATATTTAGCTACCTTCCTTTTGCTTATCATTTATTTTTAATTTTAATTTCTGTTTAGACTGATATGAGATATTTTTAATCTTTTCATATATTGTGTAATAAAGTTTATTCAACTAGTAGAGAGGTAAAATTGCCAGTAATTCTGTACAGTATTCCTGTAGGGAAAAAATGGGGTGGGGGGATTCTTTGTGCCACTTATAAGAATTTGAATAAACCAATTTAGGTATCCAGTTTGGTGTAGCAGTTGAGGCACCAGGCTAGAAACCAGGAGACTGGGAATTCTAATCCTGCCTGAGACCCAAAGCCAGCTGATGACCTTGGGCTATTCACTCTCTCTCAGTCCTAGGAAGCAGGCAGTGGCAAACCACTTCTGAAAAACCTTGCCAAGAAAACCACAGGGACTTGTCCAGGCAGTCACCAGGAGTCCACATTGATTTGAAGGCACATATACACGCACCACACACACATACAGCTAATTAAACTGACAGAAGATTCAAGGCAAGTAGGGTAGCTTTCACACAAAATGATATAATAGAACAGATCCGGAACAGTCAATGGTACAAATAACTTACTAGTTTTCAAAATGACTGCATGAACATTGGGACTATTAATTTTCTAACACAATGTAATTAAAATACATCTTTATGATGTTCTTCCTAATGATGGCATTTGCAATTAATACTAATCACTAATTCCATAACACACAAACACACATAAACATATACGTACACACACACATAAAATACTATATTAAATCAGCATATAAATAAATTAATTAAATTATCAGCAAGATACAATTTTAAAAACTGTCCTAAAAGTTAGTCTCACATTTATCAGGTTGTGATTACACAGTGTCAAAATGGGGGAATGTTGACATAAATGCCACCTTTTATATACTTGTGTCATAAGTAGAGGGTACAGAATCGTGGCATTCATGTGATGACATCATCATACATGTGTTATTATTCTGGCATTATTGCAGTTTGCTGTGGATGCTGTTCAAACGGAATAATTAAACATCTTTAGGTTTCTTTTACTAGGCAATAGAGCATATGGTAAACATAGCCGTTCTATGATCACCATGTGAAGAGAGTTCCAAAGGCTCTCACTGAAGAACCAGAGATTTCACGAGTTAATTGCAAAGCCTGAATGGGGTAATATGGGAACTGGCCTTTCTGAAAAGGTATGGTTTAGTCTTCATATTTGTTGGTTTGTTGCAACTGATGTACACAATTGCTATCAAATCAAATCTTTGTTACAGCATTTACCACTCCAAAATCTTTATTTATTTGTTCATCAGATTCATTAAAATATAAGCATAATAAGGCAAACAAACAATGGCATAAAAAACTCGCTGGCAAGATCCAGATAAAACTCAGGGCCTTTAATAACTTGTCACTAACCCGATTCCTGAAGAGTCATTTGGTGGACTGGACAGGCCACAGCACAAAATTTGGCCACACTAAGAGTAACAGCTGTATCTGTATCTGCAAATAAAAAGGAAGTTTAAAATATATCAGATCTACCTGTTCTATTAGTCAAAAAAGGTGTGATGTAATTGGCATGATACCATGATAAAATCAGCACTACGACAGAAGAGGCATGGTATCAACTTCCCATGAGCTCTTTGAAAAGTGTGATAAGCTGAATCTTATTCCAGCAGTTACAGTGATTTTCTGACCACCCTAGAATTCTACTTTTCTTAAAAAGACAGACTCTTCCTCCATCACTGCTGAGCACTAGGGTTTCAGTAACTCCTGAACCTAATGCATTGTATGTAGTCACTTAAAAGAACAAGAGTCCATAAGGGTTTGAACCTCATAGTAAAATTATTGTATGTGCACCTGTCAAGTTTCAAACAGAACAAAATTGGTTTGGTACTGCCTCTTGGTAGTCAAGATAAATAATAATAATAAATCGCAACAAAGTTTAAAAAACAGGCATCTGGACTGGATTTTTCTCAAGTCGAAGACGTTTCGCCTTTAATCCAAAAGGCTTTCTCAATTTTATTATATTATAATAAAATATTATAATAAAATAAAAAAGAAAATGTATTTAATGATACCTCTGAATTATTGTAAAATGTCATAAAATCTACATCAGAGAATAACATATTGTTTTGTCCTTTGATTAGCATAAAATGCTATTGTGTAATTGTATTTATTTATTTATATCCTGCCTTTATTATTTTTATAAAAAACTCAAGGTGGCAAAATATATATTGTGTATATATTTGTATTGTGTATTGCATTCTACTGTACATGTGTAGTCTATTGTTACACATTTCCAAGACCCAATTAGAATAATCTCATTTTCCCATTTTCCCAATATACATAATTCCACCCCTACTCCTCCACCCGATGCCCAGTACAGTCATAATTCCTGGCAGGCAGGCAGATTCTAGAGTTTTGGTATATAATACTAAATCATATTAACAAATTAAACTTGAGGGATTTCCCCATAAATCTACGTAAGTATTTTGAAATACTGTTCCAGAAGCATTCCAAAAGCTCACATCACCATACCTTTTGGGTGAATGAACCCTCAAATATTGTGCATCTCCAACAGAGAAAATCTGATGTCCATCCTTTCATGTCCCTACTTTGGGGAATCCAAAATATCTTAAATACAATGTTTTGATGAATCAGCTTTAATCTCAAGTCCATCAATACCATTTTCATATTTTTAAGATTATGAAGCCATTGATGGGGCGTTAACCAAGATTTCAAATCTTTAGATCATGTTTGATATGTCCTGATAATACCGACTTGAAAAATGTTTTTGAACTTTTGGTAAAGATATGTTGTACGTTAAACATCTGTCATGGATTCCATCAAAGAAGAAAATATTTCAGGTATGTTCCATTAGGTAGGCAGCCAGAGCATCTGTCACATATTGAGCCATTTAAACATGCTTAATTTGAAAATACTTTTGTGAAGTAGGAAAACCAAATTCAATTTGAAATTGGGAAAAAATCCTTAAAATAATTGCTAGATAATAATTGATTTAAATCATTATGCCAATTTATTTCCATATTTTACAATAAACAATTTATAATCTATTGTTAAAGTTGAATCTTCATAACTCTCATTATCAAAACCCAATCTATGACACAATATGGCCCAAAGATTTATCATGGCCTATACTCCTAGAAATAATACACTGTTTCCACTTATGCTGATCAAATAACTTGCCATGAACCTTAATGGGAATAAATAATAACTTTCCAGAAAGCCCATAAAGGATAATAGCCTACTAAATTTTAATTCTATATACTTATGGCTTGTCTGTGAAGACTCTCACTCGTCCAGGGTAATTGCATCGCAACAAAGTTTAAAAAACAGGCATCTGGACTG